>OX457040.1:40316003-40341003 GCA_949752735.1 Lumbricus terrestris
CGTTTCACTTTCAAATGTCGTTTCACTTTCAAATGTCGTTTCACTTGAAGCAATCATCGATTGATGACATGTGCACTAAATAAATGCGCTATAGAAATCAATAGATTGGTTCAAACCTGTTATACCCGGAACTGAATGATATATTTTGGCATTTTGGACTATAGTATGATAGGTTGTGCACTATAACTGGGAAGTCCGTAATTGCTTTAAATATTAAATATTACTGACCATCTGCCGATGACAAGGAAAGTAGGATTGTTCGATGAGAGGAAAACGTTCACTGCCAAGTCTTCGTTGGATCTGTATCAACTGCGAGAACTGAAAAACAACCGTTGTCATATATGGATACACTTCAGTAACCGTTGACATTTATGGATACACTTCAGTAACCGTTGATATTTATGGATACACTTCAGTAACCGTTGATATTTATGGATACACTTCAGTAACCGTTGATATTTATGGATACACTTCAGTAACCGTTGATATTTATGGATACACTTCAGTAACCGTTGATATTTATGGATACACTTCAGTAACCGTTTACACATAGGCCTACGGATAGGCCTACGCTTCAAGTCACACATTAATTGTCAATATTATGTAGACCTATAAGCTACTCGTAGAAGGCTTGCATGGAACTTTTTCTTTAAAAGTATCTCTCCATCTTCATCCTGTCATTGTATGTCTTCTTCCATCTTCTTTCAAAATCTCCTTCTATCGTAGGCTAATTCTTTTAAAGTCTTCTTCCACTCTTTTCCCATATCTTCTCCCATCTTCTTTAGAATCTTTACTAATCTCTAATCTCCTTCTAATATGTCGCCTGCGTTTTGAAAGGAAGATAGTGTCTTGATTTACTTAAATATCATTTTTTTTAAACTAACTCATGCTTGATTGATGATTCTTGTGTTTTAACATTTCAGTTGTCTTTTTAAAATCAGGATTATAAACTATGTGGTATCCAATTTTAAAAAGGTGTAGGCTATATAATATAGAACGGCGTGAATTCGAGTAGGGTATGATATGCAATCTGTGGAAAGTGGTTCATATAGTTCAGACCATTCTCTCATTGGAATGAATTTTTCCTATACAATCGGAGTCCTCTCCCCCTGTGCAGGTGTTTTTCCATCGGCTATTTTCAGCCACCTTCCATTACTGTAATGCACACGTCGACTAAATTACATGCCAGCTGGTCCATAATGATGACTGCATTAAGCCTGCACCCAAAGCCTCCGCATAATATATTGGTTTAAGGGTAAGACGATACACACCACCCACGGTTTGTCGAGGAAACTGAAGACGGACGACAGAGAGTTGATGCTTGGAACGGCGCCATAGTGAAGGCCAATCACTATGTTCCTCCAATCCTCGTTGGCATCACTCACGAACTGGCGAATCACCGCAAAATCCGGCTTAAAAGACCTGAACACAGACAGTAGACTATAGTAACTGTAGACTAGGGGAAGGTTGCCAAAGGTGGACCATGTAAGTGTGGTCCATCTTGGGCGCTGGTCCATCTTTAGCAATCTTCCCCTATATCATTCGGTCACAGATTCAAAACTTATATCCAAATGTTCTGTTCAAAGTTTTCAAATGTCCTCCACTGCAGAAAGCAGGCTCAACAACAAATGCATCACGGGAGTTCTCCTATGCGTTAAAACAATTTTGCCTGATTCAACTAAACTATTGTTACCATTTCCCTCACTCATTGCTTGATGTTTTACGCAATGAAATTCATTGTAAACTTTAATCACCAATTCGCAATGCGTATGTTTGATGTTCAAAAGGTTGAATATGGATTACGTATATAGGGAATCGACCACTGAACTAGGATGAGAATTGTACGTATGTGTGTACGACTCTACGTGTAGGTATGCAAAAAAATTATTTGTAATGATTTTAGACAGACAGACAGAGACAGAAACAGAAACAGAGAGAGCAATAGGAGAATAAGCTATAGACAGTATTGGCCTATCTCCCATTATCTCACTTTTATCAATTCGGCTTTGTTGACCTAATCGATGACCTATGACCTCAAGCCAAACCGAGTGGACCAACTTCGGTTTCTTTTATTGTCACTGATCTTAACAGGAAAGGCGTCAGAGTCAGACAAACAGAGGCGATGCCAGGCGATAACGATTCGCTTCTAAGTCACATGATGCGAATACAACGTTGTATGTGTCCATACAATATGTTTCAACAACACTTCATCCGCAATACATCTGCACGCATGACGCATGAATGTAGACCCATGTATGCAAATGTGTATGCACATGTATGCACGCATGCATGCATGTATGTATGCATGTATGCATGTATGTATGCATGTATACTTGTATATGTATGCAATTATACATGTAGGTATGTATGTATGTGTGTATGTGTGTATGTATATATGTATGTATGCATACATGTATATATGTATATATGTAACTATGTATGTACACATGTATGTATGTAAGTATGTAACTATGTATGTATACATGTATGTATGTATGTATGTATGTATGTATGTATGTATGTATGTATGTATGTATGTATGTATGTATGTATGTATGTATGTATGTATGTATGTATGTATGTATGTATGTATGTATGTATGTATGTATATACATGTATCTATGTATGTATGTATGTGTGCATGTATTATGTAACTATGTATGTATGTATGTATGTATGTATGTATGTATGCACTATGCATGTATGTATGCTTTTCTGCATGTGTGTCTGTATGTTTGTATGTATGTAATGCATAACCATTGCTTATATTACGTAACTTTAATTAAAAGGAGTCGCATACTCAGCAAGAAGTAATTATGAAGGAGAGCAAGTGAGAATGACAGATTTATTATTTCTTCAACTTCAACCTATGCCATGCATCTGCAGTTGTTTAGTGCTTTGTCGCCGATGTGGGCCATAGATGTGTGCGCGCACAATTAAAGCCGTTGCTTAGCAGCGTGTCTTCTACTGTAGCACGAGAGACACCTAGCGTCGTCTTCTGTCTCGTGAGATCCTCCTCCGTCTTCTTCTTCTCACCTGACAACTCTCGTGCCATTCCTCATCACCTGAATGTCGACGACGGCTCCAGACTCCGAATACGACGCCAGATTGATCTCGGAAAACTCTGCCTGCATATATAAAGCACATGAAGCGAATTCTCACAAATAGACAGCACTATATACATACCAAGTTCATATACATGCATATAGGCCTATATATATACAATTATACATTGGTCTAATTTATCTATATAGGCTGATATAGGCTACTGTACATGATCAAAAATATATTATAGAAGAGTTGCCGATTTTAACGATTAATTGATCCACTAATCGTTACCTATTATTTTTAATCAATGAATTTTTGGCTCAATTGTTCGATTAATGTTCGATTAATTCTTTTACTTATTTATTTATGTCAAGCCACTATTTCCGAAGTGAACAGCATGGTGAACAATAACAATGCGATACCTTTGAGTTGAAAATGGGGCAATCATTCTGTGTTTGGAGTAACCCGTGATGGGAAAAATCAAAGATGGCCACAAATCATAATGTCCTTTTATTACAATAAATCTTTCGATTTACTTTTTTGTACAAGGCACGCAGTAACTTCCTCGCTGACTATATATAACGACCATATATAATATATATAATATATAGGCCTATATAGGTACTGCGTCCTGATTGGCTAAAGAAAGACAATGCGCATATACTAGTGATCGAAGGTCCCGGTGACAGATTGTTCCACAGAGACGGAGAGGATAAGGTGCGACCAGCTTTTGCACCATTAACATGCATGAAATGATGACCATGGGAATTAAGGAGGCGAACTCAGTCGTCGTAGGTTGGGGCAACTTGGGACCGGTGCATGTGAAGAGTTTGAAGATGCATACAGTCAGAGACAGCGATCGAAGTCCTGTCCATGAGGAATGCAGTTCAGTTGTAGGCCTATAGTTATAATGACTAGGGGAGGGTACCCCAAGACGGGACGGTGCACAAGATGAGACGATCCAGTTTTCTCGCAGTCGTTTTGCGTGTTTCTTTCTTATTAGCCTTCAATGAATCGACGATTACCTCGGCTATGTATGTACGAGTTTCAGTTCCTGTGTTGACGATATCCGATATACAGATAAACATTTTTTGTTTTGAGCTAGTTAGCTTAAGATTTTGCGAGTTTAAATAATCGCATAAAGTCATCACTGTACGGACACATTTTGAAACGTGTTTGGTGGCAAGACACAGTAAAATATATTACCGAACGCATGTATTTTGAGATGAGCGATAATACGTTGTGTTTACATCAAAAATTGATGCGTTCACACATCATGCATAGAGTGCACAAGATGGGACATGCTTTGTGTGCCCAAGACGGGACGCGTCCCGTCTTGGGCACACGTCATATCCCAATGGTGAACTACTCGTCCCATCTTGGGCACCCGCAACACACCAGCTGTACAGTATGCACAGTAAAACAATTTCTTAGTCAGGATATTATATAGGTCGGTGCATTCAAGCTTTAGACCACGCAATCAATTAGTGGTCATGGCTGCGCTAAGTAGTGTTGTGTATTGTAAATCATTTTCTCGTGTGCTCGTTCGATGTGGGATCCCTCCCCCATTTGTCAATTCAGCCTTGTCCTGTTTGGTGAGAACACAGTGCGATGACGATGCATGTGCTAAAACTGCTTGTTCACAGTGAAATCATCAATCTTCTGAAGTTGATAAATTAAATTAAGATCTTTAACATGGAAAAAGAATTAGATATTTTAATGTCCCATCTTGGGCACTGGGACGATTTGTAGGTCAACAAAAGTTCATTGTTTCGTTTAAGTCATACATTGTTTTCTTGCAAATTGCTTGCCAGATGGTGGTTAAAGGATCAGTTTAAAGGAAGGAAGAAGTAGCGAATATGTAATGTCATCAGCAAAGGTGATTTGGAGGAAATACTGCGAATCGTCCCGTCTTGGGGCACCCTCCCCTATTCTCTTCCCAACGTAAACCAATCAATTGCAAATTGTCGTGCATATAATTATATAACCATTATAATGCATAAGCTTAGGCTCTGAATTATTCTAACCTAGCAGCGGTCGATGTCGACAAAATAAAACAGGTTCTAATTGTTGTGGATAGCACCTGTGAATAAGCCGGTCTCCGTGGCACAGTAGGCTATTCCGAGTCGATGAGAGATTTAAAATATTTTCGATTATATAATTTGATGCCTGAACCTAATTCCCACACATGCCTTCATATAAATGATAGGCTAATAGTTGCAGAGAAGTGGCTGTTCGCAGTGCTAAAAGTGTGGAAAAATAAGTGCCTGGACGCCCTTTACCTTTCCAAAAGAAGTGCCTGGACGCCCCTTACCTTTCCAGTCAGTGCTGGCCAATAAGTGGCAGGACGGCGTTCAGATTTTAAAATAAGTTCATGGACGCCGTCCATGACCGTCCAGGCACACTTTAAGCCCTGGCTGTTCGTTGTCACTCGCGCGTCGTGTCGACAAAAGAAGAGAATTAAGGAGAATGCTGAAACACTTCTAAGAGAAGTTAATTGAGATTGAGTCATTGAGAGATATTATATTATGACGAGAACAATGGATCAACGTTTTGACATGTACGATGATCAGCCGTTGAACGACAGCAATCGACTAAGAAATGATGACGACGACATCCACTTTATATAAATAGGTTACCCGTCACTTCAACGTCAACCATGATTTCGATCGGTAGGTCGCACTATCTAAGAATACGCAGGCAGGCAGACAAGCAGACAGGCAGGGAGACATACAGATAGACAGATAGGCACAGAGGCAAGCACAGGCAGACAGACAGACAGGCATACAGACATACAGATAGGGACAGAGGCAAGCACAGGCAGACAGACAGGCAGGCAGACAAATATACAGACGGACAGGCACGCATTCAGACAGACAAATGGGTAAAGAGGCCAGCTATAGGCAGACAAGCAGGCAGACAGACAAACATAAAGACGGTCAGACACATATTCAGACAGAGAGATACCGGTAGGCACACTGGCAAGCAAGTAGACAGGCAGTCAGAAGACAGACAGACGCAGTCAGACATACAAACAGTTAGGCACACAGACAAGCAAGTAGAGAGAGGCAATAAAAGACCACCACATCGACATCGTATACATGGGTCATGTAGGTTGATGTGGTGCGTGCAAGTCGATTTCATATTATAATGTCCAATGCATGCATGAGTCGTTTGCCGACGAAGACCCGGTCAACAGCGTTGCTCTCGATTCGTGTCGATAGATATACACAAATAATTGAAATAATTGAGTAAACGACTGTGCAGAATTTCAACGTCACGTTCTCAATTACTCCCGTCGGTCCGTTCTTGTTATAACGAAAGGCAACTGGAGCACACGTGCACGTCCGTATAAAACACCAAATTACCGACATGTATTTGAAAATATAAATGCAGTCTTAAAGTAGGCTATATGTAGGTCTAAAGGTATACGTATAATATTGTATTTGTAAATGTATGTATTATATATCGAATCGCTACTCTGGTTCGGCAATGTCAGCCTGGTATTGCTCCAGACAGGGCCAGACTATATACCTGCAAGAGTGGGACGCGGTGGTGTAGTGGGAAGTTTGTCGCCTTGTGACCGATGGGTCACCGGTTCAAAAATAGCCACTGCGTAGCGACCTTGGACAAGTTGCTCACCCACAATTGTCTGTGAGGAAGGCAACGGGAAACCAACTCATTCATCTCGTCCCCTGGGGCGTAAAAGCCAGTGAACCTGCCTTCGGGCAGAGAACCATCATCATCATCATCATCATCATCATCATCATCATCATCATCATCATCATCATCATCATCATCATCATCATCATCATCATCATCATCATCAGGGCCGTCTTATCCATTAGGCACAGTAGGCACTGTGCCTAGGGCCTACGAACTTACCAGGGGCCTACGAAATCCTGAAAAAATATAATAACAAATAAATACAGTGAATGGTCAATGACCGGGAAAAAAAACAGAAAATGAAAACTTGCAAATTTAATTTTAACGAGCTAATTAACTTTTTTAAGGCTAGAGTTAGCTAATGAAACAGTAACATTGGCTAAGCTTTATCATGTTAACTTTGCAGCTCTTTGCATTCGCGAAATCGCTTATAGCGTCTTCAAAGGTAATTTCTTGCATTAAGTCGTTTTCAATTGAAAGTAATGCGCAAGGGAGGATAATCGTGCCTGTCCAATCGTTGACCGAAGGTAATTTTTGAAAATTTTCAGTTTCGAAAAAGAACGTTCACCTTCACAACTTGTTCCAAAAATAGAAAGATAAATTTGAAAAGCAATATTGACATTTGGAAAACTGGAGACTAGCTTGTCAGCTATTTGTGACCTAATCATTTCAGCTACAGATTTATTGTCTGCAAACATTCGAGAAAACAAAAGAAATTCGTCAATAAATGCATCTTTTAGATCACATGTCAATTAATGCCTTTGCTCTAATCAATATTTTTTCAGTTGATAAAGTTCTGTCAAGAAGAAAATTGAATCTTTCATGTATAGTGTTGCGTAAGCTGCTATAGCCGCTTTCCCATCTCAGTTATAATAGTCTGTCTATGATCACAAAACATGGTTCAGCATAATTTTAAGAAATAATGTAAATGTGTTGCAATTTGAATTAATACAGAGTTGAGTTGGATAGGCCCTAGGGGCCTACGAATAGATTAATATGCAAAAGTGCCCAGGGCCTACAATGACCATAAGACGGCCCTGATCATCATACCTGCAAGAGATCTGTTACTCCACAGGTTTCCAAGGCCAGCGCCCCTCCGTTCCGCACAGAATGGAGTGCTCTTGGTTACATTCACACGAACCGCAACCATGCCGAACAGAGCTGCCTTTATACCATGGGGGGTCCAGTTGTCTGGAATGGGCTCCTATGCATGGGAGCTACGGTCTGCCTCCTGTGGCTCTTCTGAAGATTTTTTGGTATTCAACTCAAAACTTTGCATGCTTTTTGCCGCGCTAGAACCGGGATGCTTATTAGCATTCTCTAACCGATTTCGTAAGCCGGCTATAGAGGAATACAATGATTACATTGTGGAAGACGCGAAGACCATATAGGGGGAGAAGGTTGTGGAGTACAATTTCTGACCATCCCTTCTAAACTGTCAACAACACGTGCGCGTCGGCAGGCTCTCACGATTTTACACGAATTGCAATGTAAAACGTTTCAAATTTCTTGCAAATAATTACCCTACGTATGGAGGAACATTTGGACAGGTAATTATGTGTCACTTTACGGCTCTTTATAGGTAAATTTAAGCATGGTGTCGTTCGCGTATAGGGTAAGGTTTCGCGTCGTGAGGGTCGGTTAGGGTTAGTGTTAGGGTTAGTGTCGTCATTAGATTCTTCAGATTTTTGCGTCCTCAGGGTCGGTTAGGCTTAGTATTAGGGTTAGTGTCGTCATTAGATTCTTAAGATTTTTCCGTTGGTTCTTTAGCAGTTGTTGGTGAAGCTAATAGCCTACAGCTTCACCAATAACTGCTAACATCAACTACCTTCTCCCCCCCCCCTATGGTCTTCGCTTCTTCCACAATGTAATCATTCTATTCCTCTGACCGGCTTACGAAATCGGTTAGAGAATGGTAATATGCAACCGGGATCGCTTCTGGGTATATCCTCTTGAAGAGGCGCTATGTAAATTCTGAATGATTGAATGAATGAAAGAATGAATGAATGAATATACACCCATATATATATACATATACAATTATACATATGCATATGGTTATATATATACATGCACAAGTGTACATGTAGGCTATTGTACATAAACATAATGCAAATAATAGCCAATACACCAAATCCAATGCCTATAGAACGAGGGTCTAGCACGCACCGCTGGTGCCAATACCCACGCTGTGTAATTAGGAGGAAAAGCCACAAACCAATGGCAGAAATCAAAGCCAATGCGTTATCTACGAAGTGGGATACAATCTCTAATCGACCGTCCGTACAGACGAGTTGTTTGCATGCTTGCAGCTGCTTGCTTCAATCCGTCTTTAATTATCCGAGGTGTCTGTTGGACGATGGCGGTGGCTCCAATTGTCTGCGACGTGCATCCTGTTTCCATTTGTATATGAGACAACAGACTGACTACAGAGACAGAAGCGGTGGTGATGTTGGCGTCGGTCTCGTTTGTGTCTGTGTGTGTGTGCACTCTGCAGAAAGGGAATCAATTACATTAGCACGGCCTTCGTCGTTAGTGTATACGGTGTGTTTATGTCCGACTAAATTAAGCATTGGCTTAACGATCGGCGTCTTCTCAAAGACGGATGCAGTGGGTCCAGGGGGAGCCACCCCCGTCTCCGCCGCCGCCTCCGCCGCCACCACCACCGCCGCACGAATGAATATGTAGCACCTGTGGCCAAGATTTAGATGACAGGAGGAGGAGGAAGATAAGCAGGAGGAGGAGGGGGAAGGAGGAGGAGGAGAGGAGGAGGAGGAGGAGGAGGAGGAGGAGGAGGAGGAGGAGGAGGCTGTCGGTGCCATCTGCAGCTGCTGCAACCGTTGACGTAGACGAAATCAATGCATCTCTGTCTCTTTTATGTCAAAGCGGTCGGTGAAGCTGCTGCTGCATCTTGCCTGCAGACGCTGTAGGCTACATACGCTTGACACGAAAGTCATCCGAAATCTATAGCGAATCGCTTCTCAGATCAGATCTTGACCATTGTCAACGAATACGAAACGACAACGATAGGCATGCAGCAGAGTCTGTAGGCCTACGTTCCGTCGCATTGCGGCCATCATCAGAGGCAGAAATAGACAGACGAATAGACGGACAGACATATGGACAGACAGACAGACAGACAGACGGAAGGACAGACAGATAGATGGACAGACAAAGCAGAAGTCAGTGCGAGGAAATGTGTTAAAAGCTAAAAGGTTCCGGTTAAAAAATAGGCGTCAATTTTCCAGGACGTCCAGTACGTGCTCCTCCTGCCCCTCTGTGCGGCGACAATGGAGTCTTCTGACAGAAAAGAGGTCGGGTGTGATTTGTGGCAGGAACTAGTGACCCAGGAAAAGACTATCGCAGGGAAAATTCATCTTCGATGGGAGATTGAATGAACCAGAAGCAGGGATGATTGTCCCCCATTACGTACGGCCTGCAGAGAAAGCCGTGAATCAAGGGAGCTGGAATAGGTCACTTAATTATATCTTCTGTTTTTGGGCTATATGATCATCAGACCAACATTTAAAGTATGCATGGGAGACGACAAATGAAGTCAGTAAACTGTAAAAGTTGCTCAAGTGGAGAGTAAGAAAAAGAGGAAAAAGAAGAAGAAGAAGAGAGGAGGAAGCAGAAGGAGGAGAATGAGGAGGAAGAAGAAGAAAAAAGGAGAAAAAGAAGAATAAGAAGAAGATGAAGGAGAAGAAGAAGAAGGAAGAGGAGGAAGATGAAGAAGGAGAAGAAAGAAGAAGAAGAAGAAATAGAAGAAATAGAAGAAGAAGAAGAAGAAGAAGAAGAAGAAGAAAGAAGAAAAAGAAGAAGAAACAGAAGAAATAGAAGAAGAAGAAGAAATAGAAGAAGAAGAAGAAGAAGAAGAAGAAGAAGAAGAAGAAGAAGAAAGAAGAAGAATAAGAAGAAGATGAAGGTGAAGAAGAAGAAGGAAGAGGAGGAAGAAGAGGAAGAAGAAGAAGAAGAAGAAGAAGAAGAAGAAAGAAGAAGAAATAGAAGAAGAAGAAGAAGAAGAAAGAAGAAGAAATAGAAGAAGAAGAAGAAGAAGAAGAAGAAGAAAGAAGAAGAAGATGAAGGTGAAGAAGAAGAAGGAAGAGGAGGAATAGGAGGAAGAAGAAGAAGAAGAAGAAGAAAGAGGAAGAAGAATAAGAAGAAGAAGAAGAAGAAAGAAGAAGAAGAAGAAGAAGAAGAAGAAGAAGAAGGAGAAAGAAGAAGAAGAAATAGAAGAAGAAGAAGAAGAAAGAAGAAGAAGAAATAGAAGAAGAAGAAGACGAAGAAGAAGAAGAAGAAGAAGAAGGAGGAGGGAAAGAAGGAAGAAGAATAAAAATGACAAAGGAGGATAAAGCATAATATTATATAGCCTACAGCAAATTAATCCTGCGCCTAAAAATACAGCATGTAAATGAATTATATGAAATAAATTAGTGCACCTAAACACATACCTGTTCCACTCGAATGTCCCAATCTCCAAGGATTTTACGATTTCTGAAATACTTGCTCCTTGAAACAAAACAAAATAACTCTTATCCAAGAAATTAAAAGCCGCCTCCAGACAAATAGAATGAATAACTGATGAGATATTGGTGGTAAATGCTGCAATAAAAGTGAAGTCTTAATGTATAAACAGCTTAAAAGAAAGTCTGAAGAATGCGCAAGAAATTTAAGCTTACAGAAGAAACCAAGCAGAAAGAATAAGCGATCACAAGAAAACGGAAAAGAATAGGGCCTATAATAATTGCCATTGTAAGGAGAGCAGCAGTACAGAGAAAGAATAAAGAAAGGGACATCTTCATGGCCGAAGATTTTGGGCGGACGAAAAAATTTGACGATTTTTTAGTCATTCGACCGAAAATGTCGACGAAAACCCAATATCATCTGCGCAAAAGTTGATGACCTTTTTTTAGTCGTCACTTCTAACGTGACATGTTCTAACGCTTAACGATTGGGGAGGGGGGACAAATGGAAGCGACCACCCGTGCCTACCTTCTTGCCCCCATTCGGTCTGCAGTCAATATAAACTCTGCCATCCTGCCGTCTGCCCTCTCTCTCTCTCTCTCTCTCTCTCTCTCTCTCTCTCTCTCTCTCTCTCTCTCTCTCTCTCTCTCTCTCTCTCTCAGTCTCTCTCTCTCTCTCAGTCTCTCTCTCTCTCTGTGTCTGTCTGTCTGTCTCTCTCTCTCTCTCTCTCTCTTTGTCTCTCTCTCACTCATTCTCTGTCATTCTCTGTCTCTCTCTCTCTCTTCCTTGTGCCTGTCTGGTTTGTTCTGTCCTGTCTATCTGCCGTACTTTCGCTCTTTCTCTTTCTCTTTCACTCTCTCCTTCTCTCTGTGTGTCTTCCTCCTTCTCTCTTTCTGCCCTTCTCTTTCTGTACAATCCTATGTGTCAGCCCCAGGCAGTGCACATCTATTGGAGCAAAATACACAGTATAACCCTTCATCTGTCTCATCTTAGACCTTCTTTATCCCAATTGTTCACGCTTTTGTCTGTTCTCGGATCGACTATTGTAATTATGTCCTTGTTGGTCTCCCTAAGGATCGGTTAGCTCCTCTGAAATCTGTACCCAATGCTGCTGCTAGACTTGTTGCCCGTCTTCCTCGATTCTCCCACATTTCTGCATTCATGACTGAACAACTTCACTGGCTTCCACTCTCGGCCCGTATACAATTAATTTAAAGTTCTGATTTTGTTCCTTAAGTATCAATTGGGTCTTGCTCCGAAGTACATGTATCTGTGTGATCATGTACTTCGCTCCTTTTCTGCCACTTCACTGACTCCTCTTAGGTCCTCTGATCGGCTTGACCTCTTTGTCCCCTGAGTCAGGACTGCCATGGCTCAATCCAGGTCATTTGCCTGCCTGCCTCTCTATGGAATCGGCTTCCCCCATCAGTTCGCTCTACCATCCTTTCTGGTAGTGTATCCTCGTCTTTCTCTAGTCTAAAAGCTTGTCTTTTCTCTCAGGGTTGAACGCACTGGGAGCGCTTCTGAAAGGCTCTTGCTGCGAGAAGCGCTTTTTAAATGGCCATATACAATATTAAACAATACAATCTATTATTTTATAAGTCCTTTTATTCCTAGCAGTATAAGAAAACATAATTAATCTTATTATTATTATCTGTCTTACCAATCGACTGCCGAGCTATCGATGATCAGCAGCGTTTTGCATCGTTCCTTGTTATACGGCGACTTCTGCAGAATGGAGGAGCTTCCTGCGGCTCCTGCGGTGGCTGCCGACTGCGGTGGAACGCTGGCTCCCCTTTGCCCCGGTGGCGGCGGAGGTCCCGGTTGGATGTTGGTCCTGCAGGGTGAAGTGGGAGCGCTGGCATGAGGAGCAGAACCTTTCTTCGGCGGAGGCAGATGGAAACTGAAGCCTGCCGTATCCGAAGCGGCATCTTGAAAGTCTTCGTTCAGGTCATCGGAGCTTAACCTTCGCCGAAGGAAGTTCATCCCCGACGAAAAACCGTCGCGAAAGTTTGCCAGCGACGACATCGAGATCGAGTCTCTCTGTCTTGCTCTGTTTAATCGATACTGTAGCGAAGGAGTTTGAGATATAGGCTTAAAAGCAGACGAAGAAGGTGACGGATGAACACGATCTGCTCAGTCCTGTAGAAACACAATAGCAGCAATTCACGGGTTAATAGACTCCATGTTTAGCGATAAATCCACTGTGGTAATTGCGTACAGAATCTGCTAGCTCAAAATGCCTTTACAGACGCAGTGTATATTTCAGAGACTTCAATGCATGAAGCTATACTGCCTATACATGTAGAAATAGAAGAGAAGGTTGATCGGGATTCATAGCCAAACCGGTCTTCAATGTTATTGTATACCGGAAAGGACGTTGGAAGGCAACTGCATTGAAAACAATTAGTCTCTATCTCTCTCTGTTTCTGTCTCTGTCTCTGTTTCTGTCTCTGTCTGTCTGTCTGTCTGCCTGCCTGTCTATTTATCTCTCTCTGTCTGCTTCTCTCCGTGTTTGTCTCTGTCTCTCTGTCTCTCTGTCTCCGTCTCTCTGTCTCTCTATCTCTGTATCAGTCCCTTTCTATCTCTGTCTCTGTCTCTTTCTGTTTCTATCCCTCTCTATATATGCATATATATATATGCATAATTATATATATGCGTGTGTGCATGTGTGTGTGCATTAGCTTGGCAGCATTAATGTTTTTTATTCTATCTCCTGTAGCTTCGGGCTGTGATGAAACCACACCATCTTTATTGATTGCAAAAAAACCAATCCGATGGCCAGGCAGTGAAACAAAAGCACCGAGGAGACAATGCAGACGCATAATTATTTTGCAACCGCCAACCTTATAGCTTCTCTAGAGAGGCATATAGGCCTACTCATTTCCACGATACATGCATACCCTTTATGATGACATACATTTGTATGGGTACAGGCTGAATATGTTTAATAAGTGTACGCATGTATAATATGGGTTCATTATGTAGACCCTATAAGTTATAACCATGACAACTCCGCTGTCAAAATGTAGGCCCTATCCCCAGTGCCTAAAGTGTGGAAAAATAAGTGTCTGGACACCCCTTACCTCTCCAAAAAGAAGTACCTGGACGCCCCTTACCTTTCCAGTCTGTGCTAGCGAATAAGTGACTGGACGGCGTTCAGATTTTAAAACAAGTGCATGGACGCCGTCCATGACCGTCCAGGCACACTTTAAGTTCTGCCTATCCCCTAAAAAGTCTCACCGTGGCTGAAACAATGTCTTCCCAGTTTCTTTCCATCTCTCCTCCCAAGTTTCGTATAACCCAATTATTGCAACATATATATTATTATTTTTAGTTTAAAAGCAATTTTACAATAAGGTTAGAAAATGTATACTTGCTTAACCATTGTCTATAATTATTTTAGAACAATGTGACTGCATAGTAGTTGTAATAGTAATCGGTCTACCCCACCTTCCCCCACTAATGAGTAATCGTTCTACCCCACATCCCCCACCCACAATAATGTAAGATTTCTACCCCACCTAAAAATAGATCTATGACGTCACTGGGTTAGTAGCGCAGCCACGCCCACTATAACTGGCAAGCCTCCAAATTGACACTTGACCTGTCAATCAATTATTTGTCTGTGTCTTTGTATGTGTGTCCGACTGTATGCATGATCGTGTCTTTGTATGTGTGTCCGACTGTGTCTGTATGAGTCTTTGCAGAATCCAAAGCTGTGTGCGGTCATGTATAACATGGACTAATCCATGTGCGCCGGGCAGCCCCAGACCTAACTCCTAACCAATAAAAATCTTCACATGCAATTCTGTCGCCGCAGGCACAGTCATGTCAATCCAATTATTGTCCGTGTCATTGTAAGCATTATGCACTGGCATCGGAAACCGTTGTCACATGTGGTTTTAATATTAACAGTCTTTGAAACGCTCTCTCAACGGTATATTGGTGATTCTATCTCAACCCCCCACGCAATAGTCACATGTGGTTTTAATATTAGCACTCTTTGAAATGCTCTCTGGTGTATTACTGTATATCAACGATAAATAGTGGTGGCAGTATTTGAATATTATAATTAAACCATTGTATGTGGCATTGAAAATTCCTTTAATTTAAGTATTTGTATATACGCATGTACTGGTTCACATACATGAGAAATTTATCTTAAGTGAAAATTCTTAAATTTTCCAAAACAACTTTATTGTAAGTAGTTACATAACCACATGTTTTGGCTCACATGCATAAAAAATTTATCGTGAAAATTCTTAAATTTTTCAAAAGAGCTTTATTGTAAGTAGTTGCATAGCCACATGTTTTGGCTCACATGCATGAAAAATTTATCATAAGTGAAAATTCTTAAATTTTTCAAAAGAGCTTTATTGTAAGTAGTTGCATATCCATATGTTTTGGTTCACATAGATGAAAAATCTTGCACATGCAATCGATTTTTCAAAAGTCCTTTAATTTAAGTAGTTGTATATATGCACGCATTGGATCACATGCATAAAAATTTATCTTAAGTGAAAATTCTTAAATTTTTCAAAAGAGATTTATTGTAAGTAGTTGCAATTTCTACAAATCCATACATGCAGACTTACTTACTCACCAAATGATAACACTTCAACAGATTTACACATGTGCATGCAAGCACATATTTCCAATTTCTTCATTCATTCAGTTCTTAATACTTGCATCTTCCAAAATCTCACGCATGCAATTTCTACAATTCCATACCAACTTACTTACTTATTCACAAAATTTCAGCAATTCATCAGATTTACACATGCACATACATGGTCATATTTCTCATTTCTTCAAACCGTCAGTTCTTAATACTTGCGTCTTTCAAATTCTCAACCATGCAAATTCCACAATTTCATACCAACTTACTTACTTATTCACAAAATGTGAGCACTTCATCAGCTTTACACACGCTCATACATGGTCATATTTCTCATTTCTTCAAACCGTCAGTTCTTAATACTTGCGTCTTTCAAATTCTCAACCATGCAAATTCCACAATTCCATGCCAACTTACTTACTTATTCACAAAATGTCAGCAATTCGTCAGCTTTACACGTGCGCATACATGGTCATATTTCTCATTTCTTCATTCCTCCATTTCTTAATACTTGCATCTTTCAAATTCTCAACCATGTAATTTCTACAATTCCATACCAACTTACTTACTTATTCACAAAATTTCAGCAATTCATCAGCTTTACACGCGCACATACATGGTCATATTTCCATTTCTTCAACCCTCCAATTCTTAATACTTGTATCTTTCAAATTCTCAACCATACAAATTCGACAATTTCATACCAACTTACATACTTATTCACAAAGTTTCAACAATTCAACAGCTTTACACGTGCGCATACATGGTCATATTTCTCATTTCTTCATTCCTCCAGTTCTTAATACTTGCATCTTTCAAATTCTCAACCATGTAATTTCTACAATTTCATACCAACTTACTTACTTATTCACAAAATTTCAGCACTTCATCAGCTTTACATGTGCACGTACATGGTCATATTTCCATTTCTTCAATCCTCCAATTCTTAATACGTGCATCTTTCAAATTCTCAACCATGTAATTTCTACAATTTCATACCAAATTACTTACTTATTCACAAAATTTCAGCACTTCAACAGCTTTACATGTGCACGGACATGGTCATATTTCCATTTCTTCAATCCTCCAATTCTTAATACTTGCATCTTTCAAATTCTCAACCATGCAAATTCGACAATTTCACACCAACTTACTTACTTATTCACAAAAGTTCATCAATTCAACAACTTTACACATGCACATGCATTATCATATTTCTCATTTCTTCAAACCGACAGTTCTTAATACTTGCATCTTTCAAATTCTCAACCGTGCAAAGTCCACAATTTCATACCAACTTACTTACTTATTCACAAAATTTCAACAATTCAACAGCTTTACATATACACTATCCTGCACATATCTGTCATTTCTTCAAACCATCAGTTCTTCATATTGACATCTTTCACCATGTCAACGTTAGAAACTCTACAATTTCTCACATGCTTACTTACTTATTCACAAAAATGTCTACATGCCAAAGTTTTACACAAGTACAAGCATGCAATTGTTATTCATTTCTGCACTTCTTCAGTTCTTAATACTTGCATCTTTCAACATCTCAAACATGCAAATTCTGAAATTCCATGCATACTTACTTACTTACTCACAAAATTTTTGCAATTCATTTGCTTTTCAATTGTACAAGCGTGCGCATATTTCTCATCTCTTCGAGCCTTCATCTCTTGATTCTTACGATTTTCAACATCTCAGGCTCATCATTCTACAATTTCTCAGCTACTTACTTACTTACTTGCATATGTTGTGCACACCAAACAGCTTTACACACGTATATTCCTACTCTTATTCTCAAATCTTCATTCCTTCAATTCATACTTTGGACATGTTTCAACTTCTAAATCGCATGCGGCTACAATTCTGCACACACTTGCTTACTCACTAGTATAAGTTTTACAACCAATCAGCTTTACATGTACAATTATTTCTCATTTCCCATTTCTTCAATACTTCAACTCTTACTTCTTACATGTTTCATTCCCACAACATAACAATTCTGCTATTCCACATATACTTAGCTGCATACTTACTTACTTACTTGATGCACAGAACTCTTCAATTGCAAATTCAAGCGTTTGGCTCTCATTTGTTCAATTCTTCAACTATAACTCTTAATTCTTGCACGTTTCAACTCTACGACTTAGCAATTGCTCAGTTACTTACTTCTTGAAGTATCAAAAAAAAAATAAATAAATAAATTGAAGAGTAAGAATCATCATTTTTCTTCGCAAAGTTTCTAAGTCCATACATTTTCTGACACCGAAAGTTTCGAAGTTCCAAAATTTTCTCCATGTTCATAAAATTTTCTTCACAAATATTCTATGTTCAATCATTTTCTGTGACGAAAAAATTTCTAAGATCGAAAATTTCTTACTTGTTGACAAAATTTTCTTCGCACGTGATGTATGAGGAGAATAAGGAAGTTGAAGAAGAGAACAGATATGAGGAGAATGTGAAGGATGAAGATGAGAAGAATATGGTCTTAGACGTATGAATTCAAAGTTTCTAATTCTGACATGAAAAGTTTCTAAGTCCCAAAATTTCTTCCATTTCCACAAATTTTTCTTCGCACGAAGATGAGTATGAGGAGGAAGAGGAAGAAGATGATGATATGGGACTTAGAGGTATGAATTATTGCGATACATAGACGAATTAACGATATGCAAGGCGAATATTTTGGAATGCACATGTGCAAAGCAATGTTTTTGTGAATTTTCTACATTTAAAATGTCAAATGTTGCAGGAATAGTGTGACACATGATGCTCTCATTTGTTTGCATTACTTGTTTGCATTACTTCTTGAAGTATCAAAAAATTGAAGAGTAGTTACTTTACATTACTTTGTATGGAATCGCAAATTTCAGAGGCAACAGATGGTAAAGTTTGCAACTCTAAGTCATAAAACTTTTAGTTTGTCAACATATGTAAGTTTAGCTAAGTCAGCACTTTATGCAAGAGTATCGGTTTGCTTTAGCAAAGTCATATAGGATTGTGAGTTCTCACCTGATGGTACGAGTGCATGAAACTATGCTGCGCAAGTATGTTAGATACATGACTCATTCATTTTCGTTTGGTGAGGCGTATGCAATTTTAGCTGAGTCATCAATTTTGCAAAAAGCATGCGTTTGAGTGAATAAAATACCAATGTTGGCTGGTTCAGTAATGCGAACTCTACACCATTTTAAGCTAAATGCATGTCATTCCAATTGTACGAGTTGCCACTTTAGCAGAAATTCGTGTGCGCAACAATTGCAATTATAACTCCCAACAGTTTTTTCACCAAGTAAAATCACGATCATACTTAGGAATTCAATGTTGTACGACTTGGTGGCACGCGAGTCTGATGCGGTGGACACACCTGCTCCGGCGGCGGCGGAGGTGTTTGCGATCTGATCCGTTCCGTCTTTGACGCGCGCAAGTCAGTCGATCTTGCGCAGCTTCAACTCATACTCCACACTTCATACATTACAATTGCGCACGATCGGCTGACTTGCGCGTGTCAAAGACGGAACGGATCTAGATCGCAAACACCTCCGCCGCCGCCGGAGCAGGTGTGTCCACCGCATCAGACTCGCGTGCCACCAAGTCGTACAACATTGAATTCCTAAGTATGATCGTGATTTTACTTGGTGAAAAAACTGTTTGGGAGTTATAATTGCAATTGTTGCGCACACGAATTTCTGCTAAAGTGGCAACTCGTACAATTGCAATGACATGCATTTAGCTTAAAATGGTGTAGAGTTCGCATTACTGAACCAGCCAACATTGGTATTTTATTCACTCAAACGCATGCTTTTTGCAAAATTGATGACTCAGCTAAAATTGCATACGCCTCACCAAACGAAAATGAATGAGTCATGTATCTAACATACTTGCGCAGCATAGTTTCATGCACTCGTACCATCAGGTGAGAACTCACAATCCTATATGACTTTGCTAAAGCAAACCGATACTCTTGCATAAAGTGCTGACTTAGCTAAACTTACATATGTTGACAAACTAAAAGTTTTATGACTTAGAGTTGCAAACTTTACCATCTGTTGCCTCTGAAATTTGCGATTCCATACAAAGTAATGTAAAGTAACTACTCTTCAATTTTTTGATACTTCAAGAAGTAATGCAAACAAGTAATGCAAACAAATGAGAGCATCATGTGTCACACTATTCCTGCAACATTTGACATTTTAAATGTAGAAAATTCACAAAAACATTGCTTTGCACATGTGCATTCCAAAATATTCGCCTTGCATATCGTTAATTCGTCTATGTATCGCAATAATTCATACCTCTAAGTCCCATATCATCATCTTCTTCCTCTTCCTCCTCATACTCATCTTCGTGCGAAGAAAAATTTGTGGAAATGGAAGAAATTTTGGGACTTAGAAACTTTTCATGTCAGAATTAGAAACTTTGAATTCATACGTCTAAGACCATATTCTTCTCATCTTCATCCTTCACATTCTCCTCATATCTGTTCTCTTCTTCAACTTCCTTATTCTCCTCATACATCACGTGCGAAGAAAATTTTGTCAACAAGTAAGAAATTTTCGATCTTAGAAATTTTTTCGTCACAGAAAATGATTGAACATAGAATATTTGTGAAGAAAATTTTATGAACATGGAGAAAATTTTGGAACTTCGAAACTTTCGGTGTCAGAAAATGTATGGACTTAGAAACTTTGCGAAGAAAAATGATGATTCTTACTCTTCAATTTATTTATTTTTATTTTTTGATACTTCAAGAAGTAAGTAACTGAGCAATTGCTAAGTCGTAGAGTTGAAACGTGCAAGAATTAAGAGTTATAGTTGAAGAATTGAACAAATGAGAGCCAAACGCTTGAATTTGCAATTGAAGAGTTCTGTGCATCAAGTAAGTAAGTAAGTATGCAGCTAAGTATATGTGGAATAGCAGAATTGTTATGTTGTGGGAATGAAACATGTAAGAAGTAAGAGTTGAAGTATTGAAGAAATGGGAAATGAGAAATAATTGTACATGTAAAGCTGATTGGTTGTAAAACTTATACTAGTGAGTAAGCAAGTGTGTGCAGAATTGTAGCCGCATGCGATTTAGAAGTTGAAACATGTCCAAAGTATGAATTGAAGGAATGAAGATTTGAGAATAAGAGTAGGAATATACGTGTGTAAAGCTGTTGGTGTGCACAACATATGCAAGTAAGTAAGTAAGTAGCTGAGAAATTGTAGAATGATGAGCTTGAGATGTTGAAAATCGTAAGAATCAAGAGATGAAGGCTCGAAGAGATGAGAAATATGCGCACGCTTGTACAATTGAAAAGCAAATGAATTGCAAAAATTTTGTGAGTAAGTAAGTAAGTATGCATGGAATTTCAGAATTTGCATGTTTGAGATGTTGAAAGATGCAAGTATTAAGAACTGAAGAAGTGCAGAAATGAATAACAATTGCATGCTTGTACTTGTGTAAAACTTTGGCATGTAGACATTTTTGTGAATAAGTAAGTAAGCATGTGAGAAATTGTAGAGTTTCTAACGTTGACATGGTGAAAGATGTCAATATGAAGAACTGATGGTTTGAAGAAATGACAGATATGTGCAGGATAGTGTATATGTAAAGCTGTTGAATTGTTGAAATTTTGTGAATAAGTAAGTAAGTTGGTATGAAATTGTGGACTTTGCACGGTTGAGAATTTGAAAGATGCAAGTATTAAGAACTGTCGGTTTGAAGAAATGAGAAATATGATAATGCATGTGCATGTGTAAAGTTGTTGAATTGATGAACTTTTGTGAATAAGTAAGTAAGTTGGTGTGAAATTGTCGAATTTGCATGGTTGAGAATTTGAAAGATGCAAGTATTAAGAATTGGAGGATTGAAGAAATGGAAATATGACCATGTCCGTGCACATGTAAAGCTGTTGAAGTGCTGAAATTTTGTGAATAAGTAAGTAATTTGGTATGAAATTGTAGAAATTACATGGTTGAGAATTTGAAAGATGCACGTATTAAGAATTGGAGGATTGAAGAAATGGAAATATGACCATGTACGTGCACATGTAAAGCTGATGAAGTGCTGAAATTTTGTGAATAAGTAAGTAAGTTGGTATGAAATTGTAGAAATTACATGGTTGAGAATTTGAAAGATGCAAGTATTAAGAACTGGAGGAATGAAGAAATGAGAAATATGACCATGTATGCGCACGTGTAAAGCTGTTGAATTGTTGAAACTTTGTGAATAAGTATGTAAGTTGGTATGAAATTGTCGAATTTGTATGGTTGAGAATTTGAAAGATACAAGTATTAAGAATTGGAGGGTTGAAGAAATGGAAATATGACCATGTATGTGCGCGTGTAAAGCTGATGAATTGCTGAAATTTTGTGAATAAGTAAGTAAGTTGGTATGGAATTGTAGAAATTACATGGTTGAGAATTTGAAAGATGCAAGTATTAAGAAATGGAGGAATGAAGAAATGAGAAATATGACCATGTATGCGCACGTGTAAAGCTGACGAATTGCTGACATTTTGTGAATAAGTAAGTAAGTTGGCATGGAATTGTGGAATTTGCATGGTTGAGAATTTGAAAGACGCAAGTATTAAGAACTGACGGTTTGAAGAAATGAGAAATATGACCATGTATGAGCGTGTGTAAAGCTGATGAAGTGCTCACATTTTGTGAATAAGTAAGTAAGTTGGTATGAAATTGTGGAATTTGCATGGTTGAGAATTTGAAAGACGCAAGTATTAAGAACTGACGGTTTGAAGAAATGAGAAATATGACCATGTATGTGCATGTGTAAATCTGATGAATTGCTGAAATTTTGTGAATAAGTAAGTAAGTTGGTATGGAATTGTAGAAATTGCATGCGTGAGATTTTGGAAGATGCAAGTATTAAGAACTGAATGAATGAAGAAATTGGAAATATGTGCTTGCATGCACATGTGTAAATCTGTTGAAGTGTTATCATTTGGTGAGTAAGTAAGTCTGCATGTATGGATTTGTAGAAATTGCAACTACTTACAATAAATCTCTTTTGAAAAATTTAAGAATTTTCACTTAAGATAAATTTTTATGTATGTGATCCAATGCGTGCATATATACAACTACTTAAATTAAAGGACTTTTGAAAAATCGATTGCATGTGCAAGATTTTTCATCTATGTGAACCAAAACATATGGATATGCAACTACTTACAATAAAGCTCTTTTGAAAAATTTAAGAATTTTCACTTATGATAAATTTTTCATGCATGTGAGCCAAAACATGTGGCTATGCAACTACTTACAATAAAGCTCTTTTGAAAAATTTAAGAATTTTCACGATAAATTTTTTATGCATGTGAGCCAAAACATGTGGTTATGTAACTACTTACAATAAAGTTGTTTTGGAAAATTTAAGAATTTTCACTTAAGATAAATTTCTCATGTATGTGAACCAGTACATGCGTATATACAAATACTTAAATTAAAGGAATTTTCAATGCCACATACAATGGTTTAATTATAATATTCAAATACTGCCACCACTATTTATCGTTGATATACAGTAATACACCAGAGAGCATTTCAAAGAGTGCTAATATTAAAACCACATGTGACTATTGCGTGGGGGGTTGAGATAGAATCACCAATATACCGTTGAGAGAGCGTTTCAAAGACTGTTAATATTAAAACCACATGTGACAACGGTTTCCGATGCCAGTGCATAATGCTTACAATGACACGGACAATAATTGGATTGACATGACTGTGCCTGCGGCGACAGAATTGCATGTGAAGATTTTTATTGGTTAGGAGTTAGGTCTGGGGCTGCCCGGCGCACATGGATTAGTCCATGTTATACATGACCGCACACAGCTTTGGATTCTGCAAAGACTCATACAGACACAGTCGGACACACATACAAAGACACGATCATGCATACAGTCGGACACACATACAAAGACACAGACAAATAATTGATTGACAGGTCAAGTGTCAATTTGGAGGCTTGCCAGTTATAGTGGGCGTGGCTGCGCTACTAACCCAGTGACGTCATAGATCTATTTTTAGGTGGGGTAGAAATCTTACATTATTGTGGGTGGGGGATGTGGGGTAGAACGATTACTCATTAGTGGGGGAAGGTGGGGTAGACCGATTACTATTACAACTACTCTGCATGTCTCAAAAAGTAAAGTATCCGAGGGAGCGATAATTTCAACGGAGAATGAAATATTTTCTCCATATAAGTCCATTCTTAAGCAAGGTTTGAGGACAAGTTCTGTTTTCTTTCACCTAGACATGACTATAGGCTATATGGTAGGCTACATTAAAAAATCCACGGTAAATCGCATCAATTTTTATGAGCCTTATATAAAAATAGATCATAGATATATCTAGGCGACCTTCCCGCCTTTTTGCAACGAGAAGGAATGTAAGTATACATATAGTAAGCAGTGACTGAAGGTAGGGAGGTGTGCTGGTGGAGAGTGATTTGTAGCTAGGCCTATATTGCTTGACCTTTGAGGATGGAGACTGCTCCAGTTGCACAACAGAGGATATGTGCTCTGAATTCTGTTCACGTGTTTCTGGTTTCAGTTCCGCTTCGCCTCCGATAGCAGAAAGCCGAATTGGGCGAATGGACTTATATCGAGTTCGGCTGCTTGATTGCTTTGTATTCACTCAGCAGTAACTCCTGTTTAATGAAGCTATGTATATATATATATACATGTACATATGTCAATGATGAAGCTGGTTAGCAACACCCTCCTCTCTATCCATACTTGGGACTGGCACTACAGGATTATGGTGGCATAGTGGCAGTTCGGGGTTCAACTTCTTACTGCATACGGCGTCCTAGATCGTTGACAACAGATCTGCAATTTCGGTTGTGATTTGTTTCCTGTATACACCTATATGCTACGATTGTCTGTGAACTTGGCAGGTTGTTTTTTTTCGTCGAGTCATTTTCAGATGGATTTTGTTGCTTTCGTTGTAATCACTCAGAGGGCATCACGAGCTGTCTTTGTTGGCAAGTAGGCCTACAGTAGGCAACAGGCGTCACTGCGAACACGGCAACTGTGTTAATGTTGTATACAATCATATTGCTATTCGATATTCTGAAGTTTTCTTATCTCTCATCTTTCTTTGATTCTCTTTGCTAATTTTTGTTCAATTCACCAACTACATTTTATAACCATTTGGGGGACCCGGATGACCGACAGATCGGTGCCA
>OX457040.1:40968503-40978503 GCA_949752735.1 Lumbricus terrestris
TTTCTTCATTTTGACTTCCTGCATCTGAATGGGTTAGTAATTAGTATACTATAGGCCTAGGCATCCACCTTACAGCAATTCGTTTGTAGCGTCTACTATAAATTGAGATGTTACCCGCATTTCTGTATTCTTCAGTGTCAAATGTTTGATCGTCAACTTAGACAAGTCGGTCATAATGCCTCAAAAGTGCGTGGACAAGGGGTTAAAATATGTCTAAGAGTTCCTCGCACTTACCAGAACACAATCTTGCTTAAAGTTATTTGGAAAACGAAAAAGATTAGACTGTTTAACTTATTCAACGCAGAGTACTTTATTCGTGAACAAAGCGGGAGAAATTTAAGATGTGACACCATAAATTCCTCCCGCTTTGTATTAATGAAGAAGAGATGCTATCTTTCAGTGGATACATTTAGGCCTACACCTCTTAATTGTAGCTTTGAATATACCTTTACCGGCAATCCCACAGAGCAAGTTTTCAAGTAGGTCTTTCTATGGTTCGAGCAATGTGCAGTCGCATGCAGCATGCCCAGGGCTGTGCACGAGGGTATACGCGGGTATACAGCGTATACTCACCTCCGGGGAAAAACGGCATCGTATACTCACCTCCCGAAAAGTAGGGTAGCCTATACGCGGGTAAAAAGCAGGGTACACCGCACACGCTATAGTAAATCAGGCGTACACAGCGCTGTTTTGGGGTCGGATGACTAAAAAGAAGGTGGTCAGATTTTTCGGACGGGAAAATGGACGAAGTTTTCCCGAGATTTTGGCCGGATGACTAAATAAAAAAATAAAAAAGGTCGTCAGATTTTTCGGACGGGAAAATGGACGAAATTTTTGCGAGATCACACGTAGGTCGTCGGAAATTTTTTCCCGGTCAGCGTGTACTCACCTCAAAATTTACCAGTACAGCCCTGAGCATGCCGACCCTAACATTTGGTAGACCAAAGGAATCAAATTCCTTCACGTTCCCTCCCCAGGTTTTAAAGTGGGGGAGGGAATTACCTCCTTTCCCTCCCCGGGGATTTATGGCCATGCATGCACGCACGCACGCACGCCTACAGACTGCAGTAACAACACAAAGATCATGAACGGCTTAAGAGTCTTCGAACAGTTTCCTATCACCGAGTGTCTCTGTCTGTCTCTGTCGCTGTCTCTGTCTCTGTCGCTGTCTCTGTCTGTCTGTCTCTCTCTCCGAGTGAAATGATACCACGACGCATAGCTTCTTTACAGCACTGAAATCTCGCTTTACACGATGCTGACGTAGACCAAAGGAATCAATTAGGTTTTTACAATTCATAGGCGATATAATTAATTTTATCGTGCTTTGAAACAACTCTACTGAATGATGCTACTCACCAGGGGCGGATCCAGGAGGGGCCAATCCGGCCAAGGCCCCCCCATTTAAAAATTGCATGGGACGTGGCCCCCATTTGGTTTCAACAAGCCATTAAATAAATGTAGTGGGAGAGAAAAACAGGACATCAGGCCCCCCTATTACAAAATCGCACGGGACTTGGCCCCCCCCGTCGATTCTGCGGCGGATGTTTCCCAAAAAATTGGTCAATGACTAAAAAAAAAAAAGGTCATGAGTTTTTTTGGCGGATGAAATGTTACTTTTTTCCGGAAAATTTGGTCGATGACTAAAAATTTTTTCTCCTGTTTCACAAGACCAAAAATTTTGGCCCCCCCTTCGAAAATTCCTGTATCCGCCCTTGCTACTCACAAGCTTACACTACGTGTAGTCAGAGGCCGGTTGGTTAGACTTAGAGAGATCGGTCTGTAAAAAGGAGAGAAGGCCTTGTATGTCCCGATGCATATCCGAGTCTCCACTGCTCGAGGCAGTTACTGTTTAGGCTGTAGAGCCTTAAACAAGTGTTAACTCGCTGTTGCTCTGCGCAACATAATTATCAGGGTTGTAATCAAGGGTATACGCGAGTAGCCTATGTATACGGCGTATACCTACCTCCGGGAAAAACGGCATCGTATAGGCCTACTAACCGCTGAAAATCAGGGTATACGCGGGTAGGTCTACACAGCGTATAGGCCTACTCACCTCACAAAGAGCTAGCGTGTGCATATACGCATGAAAAAGGCAAAGGGATATTTAGGTGTATTTTTCACGAAATCCGGAGCGAATGACTAAAAAAAGGTCGTCAGATTTTTCGGAAGGGAAAATGGGGAAATTTTTGGGTGGGATGACAGCCGGCAGAAATTTTTTGCCCGAAAAAGTCGGTTTTTCTCACGGTCAGTGTGTAGGCTATATATATATATATATATATATATATATATATATATATATATATATATATACTCACCTCAAAATTTACCAGTAAAACCCTGCAAATTATTATGTTCAATCGGATGGTTGTGTGTAGGCCTTTTCTTTCGGACTCTAAAAAGAGGACCGTACAAATTATGTGGCCCCTATTCGGCCCATACGAGACCCATCAACTTGTCATGGATATTTTTTTGGAGAGATGCCTTACAATGAAACAGCATTGACTAAGTCTCCAGTATCATCGTTCTCAAATATTCGCGTGAGGGCGACACTAGCGTCACAAAGTGGACTTAACAAACTCGGTGAAACAATTCACTAGAAAAACATTCCACTTATCATGTGGTTGGAATCGTGTAGTAGGCTTATGTGAGCAGAGTAGCCGGAACAAACAATTATTGATATAGGGTAGACTATTCGTTGTAAAAAACCAAATCCATGAAACAAGTTTCCTACAGGACTTAGCCAATTCCACTACATGTCGAAGTCCAAACTAAGATAAAGAATAATTATTCTTGTCGAATTTTGTATTGAGGAGATCAGAATCACCTTCGAACTAATCCAGAGATATTAGGAAATGATCACATAGCAAAAATAGTAGAAACCCTTCAACCAAGAACGATTAGAAAGCCTCCTACCGAACGCTATCGAAAATGTTAGAAAGTCATCAAAAACGTTTAGAAAGTCAACAAAAACGTTCAGAAATTCATCAAAAACGTTCAAAAGAACATCGAAGCTATTGGTAAGACATAAAAAGCTATTAAAAGTCATTGAAAACTATCAGAATGCCTTCATAAACTATAAGACCATCGAAAACGTTTATAATCAAAAGCCATAGAAAGACATTGGAAAGCCACGGTTTACGATTAGAAAGCCTCAGACCGATTAAATCCGATTAAATCCGACGATGACGTTTCATCTTCTGATGATGAATTATTCGTCTTAGACTTGAAGATCACCGGTGAGCAAGTCATCTTTGGGATGGAATGGTTTTGCGATTTGGAGGAGAGTCTGATAGGCTACCGAACATTAATGTCTAGTAAACAGATTCTGCTTGGTTGAATGATTTTTAGGCCTACTCAGTACTCATCTTTTGTATGATTTATTGGTAATAGCAATGTAAAGGTATTGTAAATAATGTAAATTGAAAATAATTAAATAAGTTAGGGCAACCGTCAGCGGCGTAGCCAGGATTTATGATGGGGGGGAGGTTTGGGGTTATGGCCTGTCCGGATGCCCTTCCCGACACCATCCAATAGTGGGCCTATTACAGTAAACAAAAAGGGAATAAAGTAACACGAGAAATAAAGTAAGAAAAACAATTGTTACTGCAGACAATTGTTTTGCTTTTTCTTATTTAAGTCAATAAATAACCTTTTAAAAACTTTTCCTAAGTCAATGGGGTTTTAACCCCCTTGTCTACGCCACTGGCTACCGTTAAACAAGTCTGTTCCAAGGACAAGAATTTATCTTATCTGGGGAAAAACAACGATTCTGTTGAGAAAAATACTATGTCCATTCGTAATTCGTATATCGTTGATTATTTGGCATATCAACATTCGAGGACCGCCATAAAAACCAAGTTTTGTTTTCAATAAAATAGATCTATAAATTTTAGAACCGAAATTTATATGCTTCATTACGTTTAGCCTATCTGTATTCCTTGCTGCGCTATCGTTATTCCACCATCAAGTTGCTTATTTTTCGACTTTCGAGGAAAAACACAGTGGGCCTAATTCAGAAGGGAATTTTAAACAGCGGCAGCTCTCTAAACCCATCGTTAAACGTTATAAGCATGCGAATGGGATTAACAAATAACAATCCTCGATCCATGCGTCCATGCAAACCCCGTGTGGAACAAATTTTCACGGGTCACAAATTCGAGGCACGTTGTCGCCAGACACATTATGTACGCATTCGGTGCATTTGAGTGATCAAAATGTATGTTGTCTCAAATGTATTAACAGATCGTGTTTCGGCGACTGCTGAACATGCTGAACGATAACGAGGCTGACACACTTCACTTGGGTCCAGCGGGAATTCAATGCCAGCCGAGCAGCAATGAAGGGACTGCATGCTCTTTGAAAGTTATATCGGACAATAATTGTGTGGCATAGCTGGGCTGTTTTTAAGAAATTTTTAGAACTGCACAACTCCTTCTTTCCTTTTCCCACTATCCATGGTAAATTACTTCCAATCGGAGGAAAAAGGACCTTTTTTGCTATTTTTAACTGTAGCCTAAGCTACAGAAGTGTTTCTACAACTGCACATTTTGTGTACAACTGCACGTTGAAAAAACCCTGTGATATAGACTTCATCTTAATCGTAATCGTAATCTCCAAACTTCTAAAGCGCTACTCGAAAGCCAAGCGCAGGGTCAATTATCAATTATTCACGAGCGCTGCGTCACGTCCACAGGGTTGTCTTTCATGGAGTCTTTTGACGAACTGACCTATATACGGAGCTGGACTCCGCTTATGAACTGTCATCTAGTAGCTATAGCAGTCTACATCCGGTTCGATCCTCTGCATATACATATATATATATATATATATATATATATATATAAACGCTTATCGGGGAATCTTTATTCTTGTCATAATACTATTGTCAATTGAAAAATGTCAGCTTATTAATAGCGCAGCAATTGCAATGTCCTTTACTTCGTAGGTGAAGTCTTCTAATAATCATCGTCGCCATCAATCGCTAAGACTGCCCACCACCACACCCACCACACTCACCCCACCCACCCCACCCACCCACCCACGCATCCCACCGTCGGGACTAATTGCCGTTCTTCGACGGACTATTCGGATCTGCTCCTACTGCCGGTTGCGCTAGCCTACTATTCAACACCTTCACTCCAACTGCGTTACGCACAAGTATGCTGTTATGTGATGTATAGTGCAATTAGTAATTTCTATAGCGCCGCTCACAGCCCAGGCCATTCAGTAGCGCTCCAAGTGCGAGAATCCAGAGAATAAAATATAAGTCTTTAGAAGTGAGAGAAGTAGAAAGAAGAGTCCCACCCAGAGTGGATGAAAGAAAATTCCATAAAGAGACCCCAACGACGCAAAAGGATTGATTTTAAGCAATAGTCGGCCTACAGCTCATGGGACACACAAGTCAGACCTGTCGAGAGAACGGAGAGGTCGATGAGAAGATGCAAAAAGTCTCTATTGTATGTATTTATGCAAATATGTGTGAAGGTAATGTATATATTATACAGAATTCTAGTGTAGTCTACAGTTGGTGACAGACAGCACCGGTGTCACAAAATGGAGTATCCCCCGTATTAATTGTATCCCCCAAATAAAAAAAAGTCGAAAAAACCGCTTCCGTGTGTATTTTGTTTTGCAAATTAATTTTCATCCGCTTTGTTTTGAACAATGACACTTACAGGTATGTTTATTCGTACTAGATAATTTGTTTTGCCCTGTTTTTAGAGCACTTCAAACATTTAAAACACTTAAGAACATTCGGAGTCACTAGATAAATTCGAGTTGCCTTTATCTGAGCATTGCTTAGGACACTTAAAACAATTAGAATCACTTTAAATTTTGATTGCAGCATAAAATTTCTATTATGCGCATTTTCAAACAAGGGGATAGAATGGTTTATCCCCCCGGATAGTATAGACCGGTTAATTCCATCCGGGAGGATAGATAAATTCATCCCCCCGGATAGCTTTCAGGGGGATACTCCGTTTCGTGTCACCGGCATGCAAAGTATCAGTTAATACAGTTATAACGGTTTGATAATTATAAAACCGCATCGACCGAATTTCAATGACAAGATGTTCGCATCCGTTATGTTTCTCAGAAGCAATAATCTGAAGAGTGCGTGTGGCAACTGCAATGCACCATTACTTTGTTGAAGAAGTGCATGCATAACTCCTTCTGCATTTATGATGTGCACTTGTAGGACCTAAATACTCGTACTTGGACTGGAGGTCTAAGTACTTGTACTCGTATTTGTACTTGAGTCCTAAGTACTTGACGCATTATTATGAGTGCTTGTATGCGTGTAGACCCAATTCACAGACCTATATGCAATCAATATATGCATTTAAACATTTAGGTCAACGTGGATTGCATGCACAGAATGTGTTGATACAATTAATTATGAATTAATTTATAAATTACATATTTAAACTGGCCACCAACTCGGTATAGAGCAGCTTCTTATGATACTTCGTTACTACCTCCTTGCGTAATAAGCTACAGATAGAAGACGCTGCAAAGAACGTATCTAAAAAGTGAGATCGTGTTGTTGCCAGTTTTTCAGTTGTTAGTTAGGTAGTTTTCTGGGCAGATGATATAGCGCCGGTATATCTCGACAAACTTTCCTCGTGCATGAATGAGAAAGATGCACCAAACGTGTTTCATCTCCATCGATATAAACAAAGAAAAGATTCTCTGTGTGTCTTTCAGTCTATTTCACTGGGATGCATTCCCACAGTTTTTAGCATTTCACTTCAACCCTTCACTAGGCTACTTCGTCGGTCTGGACATGATACACCCGGTGGAGGGGCTGGCGAATCTCTCCCACCATGGGGCCCAGGTGGGGCGAAAGCCCAAACTTTTGCAATATCCATTCCGTCGCCATAGTTTCATATCTATTCACCTGAAACGTTGCAGCTAGACCGAGCGCTCGCTTTTTCACCGACATGCATTTCCGGAGTTTTTTTAAACTTTTCACTCCATGCCTTCATTATACTGTGTCGGAGTGGGATGGGGTGGAGTGGGGAAGGGTGGGGTGGTGTTGGGAGGGTTTAGGTGGGGTTGGACGAGCTTGGGTTGGGGTGGCCTGGGGTGTGGTCGGGTTGGGTGGGCAGGGGCGGGTTGGGTGGGCTGGGGTGGGTGGGTTGGGGAGCGGGCGCTTGAGGAGCGGGCAGTGAGGGTGGGGGAAGTAAGAAATTGGCCGGGAGCGGGGCGAATCCTACATTTCCCTGGCAACGCCGGGTACCCCAGCTAGTTGAATATAATTAAGCGCACCTATTTGCTTCTGTTGCGCATCGATGTGTGCGTCCATGACAATAAGAAATATGCGTTTTCATGCATTCGACCAATTACTTATCTGATTATTTTCGGTCATCTTTTATTCGACTTTCTCTGCATATTTCTTTGTATGTCTGCGTCTGTCGTGTGTAGCAGCTGCTTGCGTTTAATTTTTCATCAGGGCATTGATAGGAGTTAAGCGAATGCCAGCTATGCCGTCTAGGGAACAGGATGTGTGCACCATCGACTATGAGGCTTCTTCTTCTCTCTCTCTTTCTCTGTCTGTCTGTCTTTGTCCGTCCGGCCGTCTCTGTCTGTCTTTCTCTGTCTGTCTCTGTCCGTCTATGTCTGTCGCTGTCTGTCTGTCTGTCTGTCTGTCTGTCTGTCTCTATCTCTCTGTCTATTTCGTCCCTCTTCCTTAGACACTCCATCCATATTCTTCTTTCCTCCTCCCTCACTCTCTCTTCTTCACTCCATCCCTCTTCTTCTGTCGATTCCTCCTTCCCTTGCCTATCTCCCTCGATCTGCTCGTCTCCGGTCTCTTACTGCCTGCGTCCGTCCGTCCGTCCGTCCGTCCGCCCACCCTACCGTTGACAGTCTCTGCCTCCCCCCCACATCCCCGCCGCCGTCGGGTCAACTGTCCCTCGGCGGCAATTATGCAGACATACCTTCGGTGACCAGGTGCCGCCTCCGCCTCCGCCGCTGCTGCTGCTGCTGCTGCTGCTGAAGGGGGGCTGTCAGATGCGGCATCTGGTGATGTTTGAGATGGAGCATCTGTCATTCAACTAGCAGCAAAATAGCAAGCAGCAACTGGTGCACTGAAACAACGGCAGACAATGCAGCAAAACTCCCAAAAGCAAAATTAGAAGCAAGCTGCATCGGCAACAACAACAACAGCAGCAATACGAACGATGCAAGTAGCAATATATTAAATAGCAACGGTCACAATATTGAGAAGACATAAAACGGCAGAGGAATAGAAAACAACGACAATAGTTACACTAGCAAGACATGGTAACTATAGGCCTAATTATAAGCTACAACACACACAGCAAGGTAGCCTACTATTCCAACTATTGCAAGGTAAAAATTTAAAAAATGGGAGGGCACATCCCTCACCAAAATCCCTGCCAATCGTCGGTCAATCGAATCCGCCCATTCCTTGATTATACCCAGAAGATAAAAATTAAGATAACAAAGATATTCAAAAGATACTAAACGGTGTCCCAATTGAACTGATACCCTTTTTGTTTTGGCGATAGGCCTATAAATTTTGTCAATTCTAAATGAAACTCAATAAAAATTCAGAGAATGTGTGAGGGATAAATTACCAATGCTATATGAGTTCTCGGAATTGATGAATGAATGAATGAACAAAAGATAGTAAATATAAACAATGATGATAAAGATTTACAAATTGTAACAAATATAAAAAGCATAACGAAGATGAACAAAGGGTAACAGAGAGAAAAGAACGCAGCACGATCTTTTTTAAATATTAAATTCGTTTATTGACGACAAAAACTGATAGACACACGGCTGACAGGTACAGAAAGCGATTGATTTAATTTGGGGGGAAGGGTAGGCTAGCACATTGGATAACACACTGGCATGAAGAGCATGAGGTACCGAGTTCAAACCCTGTAGGGCGGACATGATTTTGTAGGCTGCTATTAGCGCCATGTATTAGTGTAGTTAAGATTTATGTCTTCGGTCATTTGCGTTCTTGTGAATTGTTTCGACTGCATAACAGTAGACTTCACTGTAACCAGTTGCGGTATGTCAATCGGATTGCTCAATAAAGAATGTTACAAAGTAGGCTATTATGCCTGAGATTATCTGTGTAAACTGTGTTCACGCCTATTACGTACAAAAGATAGAAAATAAAACATAAAATAAGAAGGGTATAGCCTACAAGAGACGTCACAGTAAAACAAAGATGACAAAGTTGCTTACAAAAGAAGATAAATATAAAGCTTAAAAGGATTTTAAAAAACTCCGTTTTAAAATGTAAAACAGCAGACAGTAAGTGATTGTTGGTCACATAGTCATTAATTTTGTTGCTCTCTTTTCTATTTTGCTTTTGAACCTGCTACTCTAAGGTTTCTCGGCGTAACGGGGCTTGCGATATAACTCAGTCGCGCCGGGCTCGATGGCATCAAGTCTATAGCCAGCGGTGAAAACGAGTTCAGCGACGAGAGCTTCTGATTTATTTACCACCGTCTTTTCGTTTCTCTTGAGAAATTACCTAAAGGGACGCGGCTCAGCCATTGTAACCGCGCAGTCAATGAGCTATGGCCTCCGTTTCCCTTAGCAGGAAATAAAGCCGGGTTTTAGCGATTTGCAGCAAGAGGAGGAAATCGGAAGTGAATGGCTGAATGGCCAACGATCGACTCAAATGGATCAGTAGCATCGCAAGCAGCAATTGAAGAACGTAACAAATTAGAAGAGTTCGATTGATCGATTACGATAGCCACGCAGAAATTCTTTTGAAAAATTTCTTCTGAAATTAAATTTGATGCCAATCCGAATACTTTTTAAAGAACTAAAATAGAGACATAAAACTGAGGCAAGCCCAGCAGTTAATAATTATTATTGACTGATTAACAGACTTCTGAACATCGTAATTGAACACAATTAAGTCTAGTTAGAATTTCAATTAGGCCTAGGCCTACATATGGACTTCCCAGAAAATAGCGCATGGGTCAATAGTGCATGGATCAAT
>OX457040.1:40981003-41095476 GCA_949752735.1 Lumbricus terrestris
CATACTGGCACTATTACTATTGTTGTTGCTGTTGTTGTCTGTTAATTGCTTCTGTGGTTGCATTATAGACAAATTTATTCTTCACAACGCCAGCAGACACATTTCTACAGAATAATAAAATGTGCTGATATCAATTATCTGTATCTTTAAACCGTCATTCGTTTCTGGGCTGCTTGGTCTTCTGATTATCACAATCACAGGTGCCTGAAACAGTTAGAACTTTTCAATTTGAAGAGTGGCTGATAAGAACTGGGACAGATGGCCGGTCTCATGCTGGTCACATGTCACTGCTGAGATCTTGCCTCCTAACTCTCATGCTTGCAAGCGCCAATGACTCTGTGTGCCAGCTTTCTGCATTTCGACTGCAACAGGTACGATATGTGAGGACTGTGAGTTAGCATCAGTGCCGGATTTACAAATAGACTGAAAGGTTATAATTTAGGACCTCACGATTCCCAGAGGGCATCCCGGCTATGTATAATTTAGGACCTCTCAAAGTCTAAACGAGGCATAATTAAAAACTGCTTTTCGCCGTGCAACTTGCTTTCTGCGACGTTAGATGCTCAGTTGTTGATGTTGCGTATGGATTCCGTATAGTATCACATGCAGCAACGAACGTTTAACCAAGACACAACAATAGATTATAACTTCATTATGACTTTAACCGTGAGACCCGGAGAAGCCATTGGATCTTTGATTTCCGCTGTTTTGACTCTGTGGAAAGTCCGCAAACGACGTCGTTGTTCATTGATCATGCCCTGCATGGTTCTTTGCCTCTTCTATGATGCCATAGAATCTATGATAGCCAATGCATTTTACTGTGGGATCCCATTTACATGCGTGTTTTTTATTATCATTGTCATTATTACTTTTCCCAGGTAAGTAGGATAAAACATGACCTCGTGATTCCAAAAATTGAGATTGCATTTCCTGACATGGTTGGTCATCGTCAATGTCTTGCTCTTGCTTCATGGCAAGATTGCTGCTACACAGGAAGTGCCTTTGACGTGAGAGAAAAGAGAATGATATCGAAACAGGCGATGAACAGCATGCACACTCTCGGAAGGACAACCGTGAAAGCTCGGATTAAAATCAATAATACCGACAAACTGGGAATTCCACGAACACAGACAGAGCATAAAAGACAATGAAGTGTGCGAGGCAATTCAATTTCTGGGCGTGACGCCGTCATGCGTGTTTAGGTCCTGCGCTCCTATACCTTCCGACAAGGCATGTTCCAGTCTACTGAATGAAAGGAAACATTGCAAACAACAGCACCAATACAATTACCGAACATTATGCTGAATTCCCTGTGGCCTGCCTGTCTGCCTAGGAATCTAAATAATTTAGTACCTTTAGTCTAAAGCCAGAGTCGCTAACGACGACTCATTCGCGTCACAATGCAGTAGCGCTGCATGAACAACAGCGAAGTAAATGGGTTAGTAGTGAAGGACTACGGCTGATAGGACTGATTGCTTTTTAATTACCCCACTGACGGGACTAATTGCTTTTTAATTACCCCGCTGACAGGACAGATTGCTTTTTAATTGCTTTTACGACTACCACTGACGGGACTAATTGCTTTTTAATTGCTTTATGACTACTACTGACGGGACTAATTGCTTTTTATTACCCACTGACGGGACTAATTGCTTTTTAATTACCACTGACGGGACTAATTGCTTTTTATTGCTGACTAATGACTTCTTTGATGTGCTTACTAATGACTTTTTATGATCGGCTGTCCCAGGAACGGGGTCCTTTGATGTGCTGACTAATGACTTCTTTGATGTGCTTACTAATGACTTTTTATGATCGGCTGGTCCAGAAATATTTACGACCGACTTCCTTTGATGTATAATAGCTAATGGCTTTATTTACATCCAACGGAGCCCTTTGATGTTCAACAGCTTCATTTAATGTCTTTCTTGTTGTCAATCGTTAGAACACATTTGTAACTACTCATCACAGCTCTCCTTCAGCATGCAAGTCCTATTCCATTACACAACATGACTGGACACTTTTTTATCATACAACTCTTGGCATAATTATATCCAATAGAAACATTTCTACTCGCACACAACCAACTTTATGAACTATATAAGCACGACCCTTTTTTCATTTACAATCATTTGATTATTCTTACGTTCGTAAGAGCAGCAGCAGCAGCAATTGATATGTGTCCAGATATTAGTAAATGTGAAATGGATGTTTTTGGAAACTACAGATGCGAATGTGTAATGTGTCAAGCTGAAGACGATGATGCAAGCGATCACAGTGAAGATGAAAACGTTGTAAAGTATAGCACTATGAAACTTAAAGCGGAGAATGAAAGATTGAAGAAATCTGTTATCTGTATAGTCTGTAAAGAAAAGCAAGTGCAGTCCTTATCTCTTCCATGTGCGCATGTGAACATGTGCGACCCCTGCGCGGACATTGCAACACACTGCCCCTCTTGCGGTGAGCGCATTCTTGGAACTGTCAGAATATACCTCGTATAAAAAGCTCTGTATGATTCAAAAGATATTTACTTTTAAAATGGATCCCACATGGTCACATCCTTTCTCTGCTATAATCAGCGGACCTAGCGGCTGTGGAAAAACCAATTTCACTTTACGTTTTATAGATCATTTAGGATATATGGTCAAACCTGCAATAGAAAAAATTATTTGGTGCTATGGAATCTATCAAGAAATCTTTGATAAATACACACAAGTTCAATTTCACGAAGGTTTGCCAGACTTGAGTATTTTCGATGGTAAGCAGAAGACATTGCTCATTTTAGACGACCTTATGAGTGAGACGGATGAGAGAGTTACCAAATTGTTTACAAAGATTAGCCATCATATGAATGTTTCCATACTCTACCTGACGCAGAACCTTTTCTATAGCGGAAAGCATACAAGAACAATCAGTTTGAATGCTCATTACTTTGTACTCTTCAAAAATGTTAGAGACAGCACACAGGTTGCAATACTCGCACGACAGATGTTTCCCGGTAAGGCCAATTTCATGATAGAAGCATTCCATGATGCGACTATGGCACCTTTCGGTTATCTTTTGGTCGATCTGAAACCGGAAACTGACGATCGCTGTCGCATAAGGACAAACATTTTCCCAGGCGAGACGCATTATGTCTATGTAAGGAAATGAATATAAACTCCTGCTCCAGCAGCATCTCTCATTCATTCAAAATGTGCGAATCCATTGAGGAGAAATTTGAGAAACTCAGACTGCTTAAAGAATCTTCGCCTAAAGTAAGGAAGCGAATTTTAAAGGACTGTAATTCTTCACTGCTTTACTGTCTATGTGAGTGCGCACTCAACGTTTTAAAAGGCACTGTACCTTTGAAAGATGCTCAGAAGAAAAGACTCGGTCGATTCAAACACAAGCTGAGAAAGCTTGCCTCTAAGAAGACGCGCGTGAAAATTAAGAAACGTTTAGTGCAGACTGGTGGATTCCTAGGAGCCTTGCTAACCCCTGTGCTTTCTTTTCTGGGCACATTGCTGAATAATAAAATATAGTATGGAACATACAAAGAAAATGGTGCTGGTGGAGCCTAGGCAGATAGAGAAATGGAAAGAAACGATGCTAGACAAAACATTGTCGAACTTGGATACGCAGATGTATGATATTCTGCATAGGAATATTGCAGACGATGATAAAGCCAAACTATATACCAACAGTTTGAGTCGTTACTTGAACATTGATAAACCCTCTGTAGTTACAAAGTTTGAAACTGTAGAAAAGGTGGCGGCGGCGGCGGCGGCAACTCCTGATGAAACTGTCAAAGCTAGCAGCATAGAGGCACAAGTCTTGGAAACTGTCCCAAAGAAATGGAAAACACAAGCTGCGACACTCTTGTCGCACATGAAGAGCATTCCCGATTTGTCGTGGACTTCTAAAGGTGAACTTATTTTGAAGGATGCAACTATTCCGAAAACGCACATGGTCGATTTGGTGAACGATCTTATGAGAAAACGCACGACGACGTCCGCACCCACGGGATGGCGTCTCTTAGCCGAAGCTCTGAAAGATTCAAACATTCCTCGCGAGCTGATAGGAAATCAAGAACGCTGGTCGTATATTAACGATTCCACGCAGGACTCGACACCAGTTACGCCAAAGAGCATTCACGGTAAACAGCACCTTCCCTCGCTGTCGTCAACTTCTTCGTCCTGGCTGACTTACTGATGGAGTCATATTTCGATCCCAAGACTCCTGGAAGCTTAGCCGGCGTGTCGGCATTTCAAAAATATTCTGACTTTAAAACTAAAGACGTTAAAAATTGGTTGATCAAACAAGATGCATACACACTACATAAGCCTGTTAGACTGAAATTTAGAAGACGAAAAACGTTCGCGCCAGGTATTGACAATCTGTGGCAAGCGGACTTGGCGGATCTTTCTGCATTGAGCAAACATAATGATAAAAATAAATACATTTTAACCTGTATAGATGTCTTGTCTAAATACGCTTGGGCGGTCCCACTAAAATCAAAGTCCGCCTCAGACTTGGTCGAAGCTTTTTCATTCATTCTTTTAGATAGACAGCCGGCTAATTTGCAAACTGACAAGGGAACAGAGTTCATTAATAAAAGCTTTCAATCCATGCTACGTAAAAATTCTATTCGTTTTTACACATCCGAAAATAGCGACATAAAAGCCTCTGTGGTCGAGCGATTCAATAGAACTCTTAAGACCAAGATGTGGAAATACTTTACTTATAAGAATACATATAGATATATAGATATTTTGCAAGATCTCATGCATTCTTACAACAACACGTATCATAGATCTATAGCCATGACACCCAATCAGGTTTCTAAGGATAACGAAAATATTATCATAAATCGTTTGTACGGCGAGAAGAAGCGCCCTGCCAATTGGAAATACGAAGTGAACGACAAGGTTAGAATCGCAAAGGCTAGGATAGCATTCCAGAAGGGATACTTGCCAAGCTGGTCGACGGAAATCTTTAAGATTGTAAGTCGTGTGCCTACCGACCCCGTAACCTATGAAGTCGAAGATTTAAGCGGTGAAAAAATAAAAGGGAAATTCTACGAATTTGAGTTGCAAAGAATTTTAAAGGACGACGATATTTACACGGTCGAAAAAATTCTGAAGAGTCGTAAGCGGCGTGGCAAGACAGAGTATTTTGTAAAGTGGAAAGGATACGAAGACAAGTTCAACTCGTGGACTCAGGATATATTCAAAGTCTAGAAAGGATTTCTCACAGTCTGCCAGAGTAGGCGATCGACAATGGCGCATTTTTATCTCACCCTGCCTAGCAACAGCTCCATGAGACATTTTCCCGACAATACTACAGCACACTTTACAACGAGATTGGAAAATGCCGTCTCCCTCAAAGGGCGTTGGGAAGTTGCGCTTCTGCAAATGCAATATCCGCACACCTGGTACAACATGCAAGCTGGCCAGGGCGACTTTACATTTGCCCAAATGCCTAAAAGAGGAGCCTTCGATGCCGTGTGCACCTCTATCCAGCGCTCCTGGCAGCTACCGGCCGGCTACTACGAAAATATTGCTGCTGTAGTAGATGCCATAAATAAGAATATAGAGGATGAAGCCGAATTGCATTCGCTCGAAAAATATCCGAAATTTAGATATGATGCCATAACGAAAAGAGTCTGCGGTAAAATAAATCTCGCTGCACGTGTAACCTTCTCAGAGCACTTGTGCAATATTTTAGGTATAGATGAAAGACATAAAGTTATCGAAAACAACAATTACGGCGCATATTTTTATCACGAGCGTTACGAGGATTATATTAAAGCGTGGGACGAGGTGCCCGACTGGGAATGGCAATCTGATTACAGCATCGATATAAATCCGAGCTTTTCGCGTATATACGTATATTGTAATGTGCTTGAATCTGTTGTGCTTGGTGATTCGAAAGCGCCATTACTCCGCATAGTTAATATAGAAGATAAAAGTGATGATAATGTGCACGTCTTGTACAAGTCCGCTTTATACGTACCTATTCAGCAGAAGAATTTCGATTCGATAGAAATATATATGAGAGGCGATAATGGAAAAGCAATCCCATTCGAGCATGGGAAGTCGTTCGTTGTACTACATTTCAGGCAGTGCAAAAATTTCAGTCTTCTGTAAATCATGGCACACTTCTATCTCACCCTGCCTAGCAACAGCTCCATGGCATTTTATCCGAATAATACAGTAGCACAATTTACAACACGTTTGGAGAATTCCATCTCTCTAAGCGGCGATTGGGAAGTTGCTCTTCTTGAAATACAGTACCCTCATACGTGGAACAATTTAGAAAGTGAAGACGGTGGAATATCGTACATGCATACCACGTTTACCGAAAGCGGCGCAATGCAGCCCAATCCTGTGCATAAGAGAAGGCGCTTGCCGACCGGCTACTACGAAACGCCGCTCCATCTTATAGATTCCATAAACAAATTTATAAGAGGCGTTGCCGAAGAAAATGATTTGCTCGAATTTCCAAAATTTAGATACGATCCTGTATCGAAAAGATTTACGGGCGATATAAACAAAGGTGTAAAGATACATTTTTCGCGTGCTTTATGTTCTATGCTTGGCATCGATGTTCGGCAGATTCCTATTGTCAACTACGGTCAGGACGGCGAGGCCTTTATTGAATTTACCGGCGATAGAACTTGCGATATAAATCGAAGCTTTTCTTCACTGTATATTTATTGCGACGTGCTCGAACATGTTCCTGTGGGAGATACAAAGGCGCCATTACTCAGAATCGTTAATGTTAGTGGAAAAGCTGGCGACAACGTGCGCATGATCTACGAAAAGCCCATCTACATACCTCTGCAGCAGAAGAATTTCGACTCTATAGAAGTGAATATAAGGACGGATACCGGCGATCCAGTTTCATTCGAAAGCGGAAAGTGTATCGTCACATTACATTTCAGACACTGTAAAATTCCATATCTTTTACAATGAAAAAGCCATTCTGCTGCGATGCGAGTCGTTTGGCATACGAAGACTATTATATGCAGCAAAGCGGCGATGGCATGCCGTTTTTTCAGGGCGCGCGTCTTCAGCGGGGTCATGGCCTGGGCAGCTTTCTTAGCGGGCTCTTTAGAAGCGCGTGGCCACTTATACAGACGGGTGCTAAAGCGCTTGGGAAACAAGCGTTGAGAACAGGTCTTCAGATTGCGAACGATGTGGCGGACGGTGATCACATCATTGAGGCTGCCAAGCGCCGTGTACCAGAAGGTATAAAGGCCTTTACATCTTCAAACGATTTTAATGTTCAAAGTGGTAACGGAGGGAAAAGACGTAAGCGCTCTCTGAGAAGAAATAGGAAAAGAGTCAAGGAAGATATATTCGGTGTAGTTTAAAAATGGCATTCGTTCATCCCCAGTCCTGCGAGTGTGCAAAGAGCGAACTTGATCTTTTCAGCGTTCCTCCTACGCAGACCAGTATAGAATCTGGGTCGTACGTGGAATATAATCCAATAGCAACGATATCACAGGGCACGCCTATAGAATTTAGCATAACAGGCGCAGGCCAAGATTACCTAGATCTGTCTAACACGCAGCTTTACGTTAGAGCCTCTATCGTTCGAGCGAATAACGAAGCTATAGATGCTGAAGATCATGTTGGACCTATCAATCTTTTCCTACACAGCCTTTTTTCCGAAGTTGATATAACTCTAAACGATACGCTGGTCACTTCTTCAAACAACACGTATGCATATAGAAGCTATCTTGAGACTCTGCTCAGCTACGGCACGTCAAGCAAAAATTCTCAACTCACCTCTGCACTCTTTTACAAAGATACCGCCAGACGCTTCGAAGAAAACAATCCGCACGACGATGCCGGTACGAACGTAGGATTCAAGAAACGCAGTGCTCTGACGGACGAAGGCCGCGTTGTCGATATGCTGGGTGGCATTCACAGCGATCTCTTCTTTCAGGAAAGATTCTTGCCAAATGACATTAATATAAAAATACGACTCATAAGAAATAAAGATTCATTCTGTCTAATGTCCTCGATGCCTGGTGCGTCATACAAAGTAAAAATATTGGAATGTAAGTTGTATGTCAGAAAAGTCAAGTTAAGCCCGTCAGTATTCCTAGCGCATGCCAAAGCGCTAGAGATTGGAAATTTGAAGTTTCCCATTCGAAGGGTTGTTTGCAAGACTTTTACTGTTCCTAGAGGAAATCTGGACGTTACGCAAGAGTGTCTTTTCACCGGTCAGCTTCCCACTCGTATTGTTTTTGGTTGCATTGATAACGACTCATTCAACGGTGTTTACACGAAGAATCCGTTCAATTTCAAACATATGAATCTGTCACAATTAAAAGTATATCTGGATGGGCAGCAGCAAAGTATAAAACCATTGGAAACTAACTTTACAAATAATCAGTTTGTGAATGCGTATGCATCGCTTTTCATGGGCACTGGCAAGTGGCAAAGGGATGAGGACAACGATATAAGCAGAGAAGATTACGCACACGGCTATTGCTTGTACGCATTTGATTTAACTCCCGATTTGGCCGAGGGTGGACATTTCAACCTGCTTAAAAGTGGAAACGTCCGTGTGGACATGAAATTTGCACAAGCCTTGGATGCTACCATAAACGTCATCGCCTTTGCAGAATTTGAAAATATCCTTGAGATAGACAGATCGCGAAACGTCCTTTTCGACTACACTAACTAAAAAGGAAGAATATGGATGGCATTACGATAGAAAATTTTCTGCGGCGAGATCCGAGGTGTGCACCCATGTTCTTGGGCGTTTTCGCCAGCGATCGCCTACCTACAACGATCAATAGAAATAGACCGTTTATAATTGTATGCAATACAGACAGATATGGTCAACCTGGTATACATTGGATAGCAATGTATATTGAAAGTCCTGAGTATGGCGAATACTTTGATTCCTTCGGCAGAGCTCCAGATATTCCATTCAGACGATTTTTACACAAATATTGTTCAAATTGGATATATACAACTAAACAGCTTCAGAGCGTGACAAGTCGTTTCTGTGGACATTATTGCATTTTCTATTCGCTACATAGAGCTAGAGGTTATAACGTCAATGCGATTTGCAACAAGTTCAGTACCGATACAGGGTTGAACGACTTTTTAGTGCATAGATTTGTTTGTGAAGTTTAAGAATAAAAGTTGTACGAATTTAAAAGAGTTGTGTGTGTTCTTTATTCTTCATAGTGAATGGGGTGTATCCTTTGATTAATAAAGTGGCAGAAGAATAATTGTATATGTCTCGAAATGCTGCAAGTACTTTTAGTCATCAAAAGCGGTCATTAGCTAAAACACATCAAAGGAAGTCAGTCGTAAATATTTCTGGACCAGCCGATCATAAAAAGTCATTAGTAAGCACATCAAAGAAGTCATTAGTCAGCACATCAAAGGACCCCGTTCCTGGGACAGCCGATCATAAAAAGTCATTAGTAAGCACATCAAAGAAGTCATTAGTCAGCAATAAAAAGCAATTAGTCCCGTCAGTGGTAATTAAAAAGCAATTAGTCCCGTCAGTGGGTAATAAAAAGCAATTAGTCCCGTCAGTAGTAGTCATAAAGCAATTAAAAAGCAATTAGTCCCGTCAGTGGTAGTCGTAAAAGCAATTAAAAAGCAATTAGTCCCGTCAGTGGGTAATAAAAAGCAATTAAAAAGCAATCTGTCCTGTCAGCGGGGTAATTAAAAAGCAATTAGTCCCGTCAGTGGGGTAATTAAAAAGCAATCAGTCCTATCAGCCGTAGTCCTTCACTACTTGGGTTGGTAAAACATCGATCAACGTCAGAGGGAAATAAAAAATGACGACGACAGCAGATTCGATGACATCATGCAAAGTGCGGTCTCTGCATGACGCGAACGACGTCATTCAGCTGTTGCATGCAATGCAGATTATCACAGGCTTTGCCATAGACCGAAGAACATTAATTTTCGCAGTCCTTGCTGTTACAGTACTGGGGTGACCTAGGGAATCACAATGTATCATAGACGATATGCATTGTCGTAGCCTAGAACCTTGTGTTCTATAATGGCCTATGCTCACTATATATATATATATATTATATATATTATATAGACTACTTGAACGTAATGTTGATCTCACCAGTCAACAAATTTAAGCAGTAGCGGCGCTATGGGGGATAGGGGGGCTAAGCTCCCCAAAAGGCCATCCATTTCTTTCCCATGTAAAAATAAAATATTTGCACGATTAACCCCTTTAGCCCCCACCCCAAAAAATAACCCTAAAGGTACGCACGGCGGCACGAGGTTTGTCAGACAGTTTTGACGGATATGGAAAAAGGACCATTTTTTCAAGATTTCGACGAAATGACTAAAAAAGCCATCAAAAATGAAGGCGGTTGAAATGGAAAATTTTACTAAGATGACAGCTTAAAGTGCTACCATGACAGTATGGACATTTTAAAAATTGAACAATTGGGAGGATACATCCATTGAAGCACTGAAATGATGAGCAGGAGAGCAATTCGTTAAATTGACAGCCCAAAATGTCACCATTGTAGTGTGGAAATTTAAAAAATGTCAAGGTTGGGGATGGGCACATCCCCTCTCCCCAAACTCTTCCCTCTGCTCCCCGATCGACCTTCGGCCATTCCTTCGTCTCCCTAAGCCAGGGCCAAGTCTACGCCTAAATGGTCAGTAGGTCTAGGACTCTAGGTCTATATTATAAATGGGGCTTAGAGATGAATGAGCGCAAAAAGTTGTTTATACCAAGCTGAATTAGTGAGCTACTTTCATGTATAATGATGATGATGATAATAATAATAATAATACTAATAATAATACTAATAATAATACTAATAATACTACTACTACTACTACCAATAATAATAATAATAATAATAATAATAATAAAAATAAACAGCTCCAAGCATAATTTTTTGAAATCCCGAGGGACCCTAGGCACCTCGGGTAAAAAAACCAAAAAAACAACAAATATAATAATAATAGTAATAATAATAATAATAATAATCATAATAATAATAAGGATGATGATAATAATAATGACTACAATTTCCATGGCGCCATAACACAGCACATGCCGTTACAAAGGCATATAATATAGGCTATTATAGGCCTGTATAATGTATAATAGGCTTGCATGAATATAACGTACGTCGCGTGATATTTATAGGCTAATGCGATTTGCTTAGCACGTGTCCTTATAAAGCTTTATTTCTATTCTGCACAAGCGAATTAAATTATATTCAAATGTATGGTAAATGGATGCGAAAGAAACGCAGAGAAATACCAATGCGTGTTTGTCTTTCAAAGATCTCTCAAGGGAAATAGATCGTGTAGTAGCCTGTAGAGTATAGACGACAACATAGAGCTGCATTCGGAGCCATATTGTTGGCAGAACCATATTGTTGGCAGCAGATGATACGACATTGTGTAATACAGGATTTGCATAATATTTTCTTCGATTCCCATATAATACAGTCGTTTACTGTCTGGCTATTGGCCAGAAAGGTTCTTAGGACGATCCACAGTTTGTAGGCCTACATGTGAATGTCTTGCCATGCGGGCATAAACTGTCTGGGGCATTACATGCAATACTTCCAAGAACGCTCTCGCATATACTATCAGTTAGCTTGAAAGCATCGGTCTGTAGGGAAGTGGGGGGGGGTAAGAGTAGCATACCAAGAATGCGGCTCCCACCCCGGTCTTCTACTCCCATAGGAATCAACGGAACCATGTTTCTTAGTTTAATTCTCGCGAGCTTCCATATCGTTGGCATAGGCCTACATGGACATTTTGTATTTATAAGTTTGCTTGAAACTGCATTTGTGTTGCTCGTAAATTCTTTTCTTGGTCAGAAAATGCTCATGCCTGAAGAATAGTCCACAGTCCAGTCCGGGAACAGAAGCGTTTGCTAACTATTCAAACTATGACCAATGTATGTGGAATTTTGCCAACTCCGTGTATATAGATAAAGCCTATGCCATGCTACAGTATAAGTATTTAGCATTAGTAGTGGCCAATTAGGTTGGATGTTGATGTTGTTGAGGTGTTCATTCTTGGAGATTAGTTCATCGAGTGCTCAGTTTGCTGAAAAATGATTATCTCGTGATCAAACATTGATCACCGTGATCGAGTCTGTGTCGTTTCCTAATTAATGCTTAAGTTTGATTCATGGTTTGGATTTAGTACGACTTTTAAACGGCATAGATCTATGGGTCTATAGGACTGCATCTATTGTGTTACATTATTTTCTGTATCTTACTTTTGTTTATTGTGGGAACAATAAATGATTTGATGATTTGATGATTTGATGATTTGATGATTTGATTTGATCTACTGCGGCATAGACCTATATAATTATCACCGAAGTCCGATCGGAATGTTGAATCGATCGATTGGCATACGAGTTCTGTTTTGGGCAGTGACGAGCTCCAAGTTCAACAATGAATGAAGAGATAGCATAGATAGCCTAAACAAATGAAGAATGAATGAATGAGTGAATAAATGAGCGATTAAGTGAGTTAGCAAATGAATGAGCGACTGAATGAACGAACGAACAATCGAACGAAGCAGCGAACGAATGAATAGGCTAAGTCTAAATAAGAAGTGGAAGGAGAAGAAACGAAGAAAAAGTGATCTGTTGCCTTTTATAAGTACCACAAGCGTTGCCTGGACAATTCCTATCCAGCTCTCACTTGTGCGTAAATCTATTATCATCTACAAATTCATTTGCTAATTGATTTCGACACTTTCAATCTAATTAGTAGCTCGTCGTCATCCAGGGCGTGCCTCCCAAATGTCATTACGTATTCCTGAGGTAGACTATTCTGTGCTTCGCAAGTCTTGTGTAGGCTTCGTGGCAGAACCATGTGTGCGTGTGTGTTAACCTTACGCAGTGGCAACTATACTTGAGGTCTACGCTGGTAGAACAGAGGCCCCGTATGGTCAAGTGACCAATCGAACGACGCGGCGACGCCTAGACGTTTAGTGCACCGTCACCCACCGTGCGTCTTATCTCTTTAAAATTGACTTGTAATATTATTGTAGGCCTATCCAGAAGGTCAGATTCACGCGTATGCGTGCATGGAAAAACAGTAATAGCCGTGGCTTAACATAATTTATATATATATACATATATATATATATAATTCCCATGTAAACGCAAAACACCCCAGGACCACCTGTGAATTTTGGGGGCCTCCTCACCTCTGAGCGGACTAACTCCGACTAAGTAAGGGTTCTGCAAATTAGCTTTGTACATGTATTATGGGTCCAAAACACTCCCGATCCGGTTATATAGAGATCAGCCAGGCATCGTGCGTCGTCTAATTTCCATAAAGGGAGCAGACCTTTTAAATCGGAGGAGTGTCGACGTTCTTCGTCTTCGTGATATTATGGCGATGGCGGTTCAATCACCTGGCATTGTAATAGGATTAGCGCAATGGCATTTAAGCAGAGGCCGACTTACGCACTGCCGGTTTACCCCATTGATCGTCTAATGCACGCCGTCGTATAGTGCCCACGTGATAGTCGTGCAGCGCCCTCTGACCGTGTTCTCTCTATGTTCAATTCATGGCGCTCGCCAACGAAATGAATGATGCAGCGCAATTACTCCGAAAGCTCCGCAATGCTCCGAACAGAGGGGCGGGGCACCGGGCACATTCTGCTGGCGACGTCGGGGTCGCTGATGTCCATTTCGGTCAGTTTTCACACGTTGGCCACATAAATAATTATAGTTCTGTGGTGGGAAGTGTTGGCGTCTCCAGTAAAACGCTCACCAGTGGACTCCAGTCGGGTATGCCCCTCCCCCTTATAATGAAGTGTCAAACCTTTGATTTATATTTAACTTAGGGGCATAAAATGCCTCATATTCCCTCGTAAAAAGTTATTCTGTATCCTGCAAAGAATGGTTTTAAAATAATAAATTATTTCGTCGTAGACTCATGCAGTTTCCTTTGGTTCCGTTTTTTATTTTCATTTAAGATGTCTGAATTTTTTTTATTAAATAAATGTTCATTAATATCAATTATTGCTTGAACAATAATTAAGACAGACTAGGCCTACCAGCATTGTCTTGAGGCTGAAGTAGGTTTACGTGTCATGCAGCATTTTATATAAACGAAGCTAAGGTCATGTTTTCTCAAAATAGGAAGACCGGCTTATAGGCCAAACGTATGTGGCCAACCATTTGAATTTTCTCCATAAGGTGTGGCAGTATTTCGGTGCCTTGGAGCCGGAGAGTTGAAGGTTCGAATCCACCTCAAATCGCCGCGTAAGGACCTTGGTCAAGACCTTCACTCGCAATTGTTCATGCGCTTCGGCGTGAGACTTCTATTCAGTGTCCGCGCTATAGTCGGGAGCGCCTCTGAGTAGTGATCTTGAATAGGCACTATATCAAGTGCACACACAAACAAACAAACAAAGAACATACATGCATTTATACATACATGCATACATACATACATACATACATACATACATACATACATACATACATACATACATACATACATACATACATACATACATACATACATACATACATACATACATACATACATACATACATACATACATACACACACACACACACATACATACATACATACATACATACATACATACATACATACATACACAAATGTCTTTCAGTTTTTGTCGAAGAAAACGTACATTGTGTATACGTGGGCTGATGTGTTTGCGCTTATTCTTAGCTGCTGGTTTTGTTTGCTCTTCCGCTTTGCTCGAATTATTTTTGCCGTTCTCTCGATCAATCATCTTTACTGTTCCGTACACTGTATACACATCAGACCCATAAATACATGTAGGCTAGGTCTACCATTCCGATCGAACATTACGGCTTGCAAGACGATTACTCCGTAATTGCCAATTAAGTTGCGACGTCATCTGAAAGACTGGCAGAATCAAAGGCGTCATCGCCGTAATTGCGCGACCACTAAGTGAAGGAAACGTCGCCACGGTTTCTCTCTTCGCTTGTATTTTGTCGCCAGCATCCACCGTAACCACGTGGATGCGTCTGCCTGACCATTTGGATCATTGCATTGAACAGATTTTTAATCTACCTGCTTGTCAATTCCTTTTGAATATAGCACATGACCAGGGTTTCTCTCTTCACTTGTTTTTTGTCGCCAGCATCCACCGTAACCACGTAGATGCGTCTGCCTGACCCTTTGGATCATTGCATTGAACAGATTTTTAATCTGCCTGCTTGTCAATTCGTTTTTGATTTAGCATGTGCACCTTTGGTTATAATTTATACATAATATACTGGTTCCAGCGACGTTGCTTGTTTGGGTCATATTTCTTACCGAGTTCGTTCATAGGCTACATGTGTAAGTTATAAATATAATCAGACTCTCGTAATGTCACATAGGCCTATGCATAAAGAAATAAGCAACAGTGACGCAAGGTTCTATAATCTATATATATATAGTTACATAGTCTAGTGCGTGGCCCCTACCGTTTTTTAAGTGTACCTCATTTGTTTCATGTTGCATCCAGCTAATTTTTTCCCAATCTTCTCCTCGTCCCATTGAGACTAGACTGTGTCAAATAGCTGGTATACGTTGGACCGGCGCATTCATGTTCGCATTCTGTATTGCATTGATTCCAGAGGCGCTCGCTTTGCACACAATGCAACTCATCTATCAAAGAGTCAGGCATACACATAGATGAATGGATGAGGTTCCACATGTGAACTACCATAGAGAGCATGGCTGCATGCCTGTTGATTGCTGCAGCAGGGCTGCTGCTACTGTTACTGCTGTGCATGTATTCTCAAATGGATGTGCAGCGGCAGTCACTGAGGCGTGACGACTGAATGCGGGTCGATGAAAGTATTTAGCACAGTGTGTGTGGATGTCGTCTACCGTCAGAAGCAGAAACTATTGTTTTTACCAATTGACATACTTCAGGCACTATTCAAATAAAAGTAGCATATTCATCGGTTATATCATTTGCAAGGCATGCAGACATTGCAGAGGTAACAACAGCAGTACGGTGATAGTAGTGGTAGTGGGGTAGTAGTAGCAGCTAAGCAATGGTAGTAGTATAGTGGTGGTGGTGGGGTAGTTGTAGCAGCTAAGCAATGGTAGTAGTAGTAGTAGTACTAGTAGTAGTTCTATTATTATTATTATTAGTAGTAGTAGTAGTAGTGGTAGTAGTAATAGTATAGTAGTAGTAGTAGTAGTAGTAGTAGTAGTAGTAGTAGTAGTAGTAGTAGTAGTAGTAGTAGTAGTAGTAGTAGTAGTAGTAGTAGTAGTACCGTAGTAGTAGTAGTAGTAGTAGTAGTAGTAGTAGTAGTAGTAGTAGTAGTAGTAGTAGTAGTAGTAGTAGTAGTAGTAGTAGTAGTAGTAGGCCTAGTAGCAGCAGCAGTAGTAGTAGTAGTAGTAGTAGTAGCAGCAGCAGCAGCAGCAGCAGCAGCAGCAGCAGTAGTAGTAGTGGTACTACTAGTAGTAGTAGAAATTAGCAATTGGCCAATTGAAGTCGGGTTTCGCTGTTTGAAACGCATAAATAGCCGAATATCAGAATTCTTATTGTTGGTGGTGTCATGCAATGATGCAAGGTAGGTTTATATTTAGATTCGTTTACATCAGGGGTTCTCAAACTTTATTTTTATTGTACCCCCAAGTAAAAATATCGAATGATGGCGTACCCCCAGCGAAGTCAGATCAGAAACAAAATGCCATTGCGATGTCCTCTTGCAGTGACAACTAAAGTCCATTTAATAATTGGTGACATCGTTTATTAGAGTCTAAGTCTAAGCCCTTATTAAAGGAGCAAAACCTAGTTTTGAATCATATAATCTTATCAACAATTTAAAAAGGAAAAATTGTTCTATAACCCCTGTAAGAAAGAGGAAAGAGCCAGCCTTATTAGTGCATGCTGTGCACAGGCTTGTTCAGACTAGCACAGATTTACAATATCTGGTTTAATATTTGTCAATTTCATTGTCAAATTTGCCCCGTGTTTGTTTTTGATAGCAAGAATAGTTAATAGTTTAAACCAGATATGACGTGCTGAAAGGAATCACAAAATTTAAAGCTCGACCAAAAATTAATCATTTGGCCAATTCAGCTCTCTGCTATCTGAGCTCTATATTAATATATTTTATAGTCCGAGATGTTCTGGCTTTGGTACTTTCAACCATGTATACCCTATGCCTATTTGTTTGGAAACTATAGTAATAGGTCTAAGCATAAATATATTGCATACACGTAGCCTACTGCATTGTATGTAAGTCTAAATATATGCTGTGAAAGAAAGAAATGACGATGCTGTTGTTGCAGCGTTAGAAATCAAAGAAAGATGGACACAAAGTCCAAAAGTTCAAAGAAAATTTACATTTCTGGAATTTTTCGCGTACCCCTTACCGGCGCCTGGCGTACCCCTGGGGGTAGCCTACGCGTACCACAGTTTGAGAACCCCTGGTTTACATGTTACATCCGATGTTGCTTAAGCTCCCTTAAAGTATGCCTCACAAAAGGTTCACATCCAACAATTGTTGGGACGCATGGGTGGGTGGCGCTCATTCGAGGTAATTTTATAGCCTCTTTACAGGCCCGACCCTAGGGTTTGCGGGGTCAAAGGCAGCAAACGATGAACGTGTAAGCCAGGGGAAGACTGTTTCGGGGAGGGAAGACTTTGTATCGGGGGACTGGGGGAGACTGTATATCGTGACAGCGGCAATGGCGGATCCGAAACTCTGGACACGGGACCACAAGTGATATCACAGGGCCTGTCAGTTACTTTCCAACTAACAGGACCATACTATTATATATATATATAGGCCCAGGGGCGGATCCAGAGGGGCCAAAATGGCCATGGCCCCCCATGTAGAAATTTCTTTTTTTACCAGCTATTCTGGCCTGAAAGTGAGTAGGCCCTAGAGCTCCGTATGTCCGTCCCCGCACCCGCGAGCAAGGTCATCAGTTTTTTGGGGGGCGGATGGGAAAAGGTATCTTTTTGGGAAATTCGAGGTTGATGACTAAAAAAAGAAAAAAGGTCGTCAGCTTTATCGGCGACCCAGACGAAATTTTTCCCTGTTTCCTGGACCAAGACCCTAAATTTTGCCCCCCCCATCAAAAATTTCTGTATCCGCCCTGGTATAGGCCTACTACTAATTGATGACATAGTCATGCATGTGTGCGTAAACAACTTAACCAGAGTCGTCGAGTCCGCCACCGCGCAAGACTATTGACCGAAGGACCACCGTGCCGCATGATTGTTGCTTAGCCTACATGCATACATTGCACAGGCTATACGCAAAGGACCTCCGCAAAATGACCTATACTTTGAGCCATTCCTCTTCCTTATTCGCAGCAATCTATCTGAGTAGTAAGACCTGTGCATAATTATATATATATATATATATATATATATATATATATATATATATATATATTGAGCCCTCATGCAGCTATAGTTGTGATATTATGTGGGGTAGCCTGGTAGGGGGGATGCTGATCGATGCTGTCGCGTCAAACAAAGAGCCTTTCATGACATTCAAAACAATACATGTTGTCAGCAGAGTTACTGTAGAGCTTGCGTTAATCGCACAGGTTGTAGGATACTAATTTAACTGTATCCCGCCAGCACGTCGAGGTAGAACTTAGCCCGCAGATGGGGTTCTTATGGGTTCCATAAAAAATAATTTAATGTTTACGGGCATGATGACTGAAGAGTACCAAATTTAGATGCAAACCTCCTCTTGGGGCAAAACCTCTGCCAGTCTTGGCGGTAACTTCCCAGGGTGAGAATTGCCGGGGGGGTTGGGGGTTTCGACCCCCCCAGTCTTTCTTAGAGCCCCATGTTAAAGTATGTTTTTTACACCCCAATTCCAAGTGGATAATGGTCCAACCCCCCCAGTTATTTTTCCACAATTCTCACACTGTAACTTCCCATCTCCAGTTTTATTCAACGAGTGATTGATTTCTTTCGTTAGGACAGCAGACGACGACAACCATCGATCCTTGGACGATGGGGTCGCTGTACAGCTGCTGCCTGAAGGCGATGGGTTACGACAACCTCGACGGAAACCCAGCCAATCACAGCAGAGTCAAGTATCAGATGAACAACACCATAAGCGACCGTGACGGCAGAAAACACGCCAAGCCAGCACCGGAAGCATTTCCACGGTCGGCCGATCATGCGGAGCGGAGTTCCTCAACGCCACCACCGCCTCCACCGTCAATGGACACCGGCTGCGGTCCGTCGACCAGAGGCTCGCCGACCTCCTACTGCCCGGGTGGAGCAGACGCCCCACAGACGCCATCGGCGAGCAGCCTGATGCCGAAGGGATTCCGTGATGACGGTATGAAGGATCGGGCGAGACTGAAGCTGAGCTTTGGAGACAGCTTCAAGAGATCCTCTTCCAACGCGTCATCATCCAGTTACAAGTAGAGACAACAGTGACCGCAAGAGACAGTGCAGCTAAGACAATACTAAATTATATAGCCTAATTATATAATTACCACCGGTGGACTATTATTGATACGTGGAGACAGATCCTGCGTCGATTCTGCAGCTCTGAACCAACATCGACCTCATATAACCTCTGAACGCTCTGGATGATCACTGGATCACGTGATCTGTCGAAAGGAATTATTGGCGTCAGAGAAACGAACAACCGAACGGAGTTATGCTTGTACAGATATTATAGCCTATACACTTATATACCACGTTTTAACCGTAACAATTAAATGCAATTGATATATTATGAACATAGGATATAAACAATGAACATGTACACATAGGCCTATTGTTTGCCATTTTCTATATAAAGAACTCGAGTTCCTGCTATCATAATTTTATACAGGGTGGGGAAAAAAAAGACCCTCTAAGATTTTTGCCAATATCTTGGCCATAACTAAGAATTTCGAAATGAAATTTTATACTCTTAAAAACAATTCATATTTGCATATGATGGCCAGATTTCAATAAAATATTTCAAACAGAACAAAAGTTATACCACTTTTAGTGAGGTCACCCACCGTTTTTCGACGATTCAAAAACGCGACGCAACAAAAAGTAACAAAAAATCAATCTAATTATACTGGCCAATATCTTGGCCAAAAGTAAGAATATCGCAATGAAATTTTACAGGCTTAAAGACAATTCATATCTGCACATGGTGGTCAGATCCCATAAAAATATCTCAAATAGAACAAAAGTTATACCACTTTTAGGGAGGTCACCCACCGTTTTTTGACGATTCAAAAACTAAACGCAACAAAAAGTTATAAAAAGACGATTCTTTTCTCATCTCAAATAATTTGGTATCAAATAGCCTTGATATTGCCAGATGATCATTATTATTACTATTTAAAGAAGAAACAGAGTACCAGCGTAGCTGCGTGTCACTGAGAAGTCACTTAGCAAGATGACAATCAAATTGGTAAATAAGAAATCTGACAGATTAATCAACAGGTCCATCAAGAACTTTGCAAAGAGACTCAAAAGAAGTTTTGGCACTGGTGGTGGGCACATTGAACACAAGTTGTGAAGCACTACCAAGTTCATTTGACAACAGTTATTTGAGATGAAACTTGATAAAATCGTGTTTTTGTTACTTTTTGTTGCGTTTCGTTTTTGAATCGTCAAAAAACGGTGGGTGGCCTCACTAAAAGTGGAATAACTTTTGTTCTGTTAGAAATATTTTGATGAAATCTGACCATCTTGTGTAAATATGAATTGTCTTCGAGCCTGTAAAATTTCATTTCGAAATTCTTACTTCTGGCCATGATATTTGGAAAAACCTAATTTTTGTTGCGTTTCGTTTTTGAATCGTCAAAAAACGGGGGTGTCCTCACCAAAGTGTGTACCTTTTGTTGTGTTTGAAATATTGTTATGAAATCTGGCCATCATGTGTAAATATGAATTGTCTTTAAGCCTGTAAAATTTAATTTCAAAATTCTTACTTCAGGCCAAGATATTGGCAAAAACCTAGGGGGTCTTTTTTGGCCAACCCTGTAGTTTCTATGTACATGCAATGTCATGGATGCACAGGCCTAGGCTACTCATACACGAAGTTCTCTGGTTTACTTTCAAATCCGCTGGTCTATTTTCCCTCATTTGACATATGCCACTATACAGGCATATGCAGTACACTATAGGTCTACAGCATTTTCATGGCATACCAATCACAAGACACGTAGGTTACAGGTATTGCTTGTGTGAGCATAAGGTTGGTCTTTCTATCCTGTGTACAGACTGATTGATGAATGGCTTAATGTATGAAAAGGCTCATTACAGCTTGCTTCCACACCCGAAACATCACTATTTCACGATTTAAAACCATTATTTAGTGGTACCCTTGTCTCAATGAAAACTAACTTCTTTCTTAGATTTGGTAGATTGCAACGCCACATAGACGTATTCCCATATATATATATATATATATATATATATATATATATATATATATATATATATATATATATATATATATATATATATACACTGTGTCCGGGGAAAAAAGGGACCCATTTTGTAAATACGAAAATAAATAGTAAACATTCATCGATTTTTACAATTCAAGCAACCTTTTAATCCTGACATATTTATCTAATATTGGAGAAAATATAAAAGTTCCAATCACAATGATGACGTCAAAATGACGTCATTTGCATTGAAGTTCATTTAGCTGGCCAGTCATGCGTGGTTTCGGTTGGTGTATTTGCTCTTGGTAAAACGGAAATCCATTGGCTAGAACCGGGAGTGAAAATAAATGCAGCTTATTACATGAATCGTTTGCTCCATATAAAATTGATGCCTGATATCCGGGAATACGAGGGTTAATAAACATTTCAACAAGAAGGCGATCCAGCTTACTGACTCATTAAACTGTTGAAGTCGAACTGTTGACTAAAGAGACTCCGGATTTCATTCCTCCTATAATCTTTGGCCTCCAAACGGCCTGAGCTTAATTCCAGTTGATTATAACATTTGGAGACTATTTCAGGAGATCATGTACAAGACAAGGAAAAGAGACATTGAAGAACTCCGTGAACGAATTGTTAATGCATGGGAGGATTATGATAAGCTGGTTATCGATGCTGCTGTTGGATATTAACCGTTTTGAAGCCTGCGTTGAGGCCGAAGGTGGACACTTTGAGCACAAATTGCAGTCTGACATAATTCAGATATAAAAATAAAATTAAACTAACATTTATTATTGATAAATGACATCTTAAAAATATTGAAATTTTAGATAATTTTTTGCACTTATCTCCTAAATTTGAATTTTTATGCAAATGACGTCATTATGACGTCATTATTGAGACTGGAACTTTTATATTTTCACAATTGTTAGACAAATATCTCAGGATAAAAACGGTGTCTGAATTGTAAAAATCGATGAATATTTACTATTTGTTTCCATATTTACAAAATGGGTCCCTTTTTTCCGGACACAGTGTATATATATAACAAACTATATATATATATAACTATATATATATATTTTATATATATGATATATAGGCCTATATATGATAGCCTCATAGTTGAATCAATAAGTGAATAAAAACTGCCACGACTTTAGTCAATTCGTTCGTCTACGTCATGTTATTCTGTTTCTTTTAAATTTTACCTTTCGTTTCAAATCACGATGTTCACTTCGAGAGATGGAAGTAGCTTTTAGTCTAAACGTTGTACGTTGGCTGAAGAACTATAATTAATTATCAGTGTGGACTCCTAGGTCTTTTACAATAGGAAAGTTGAGATGAAACGTCCACTTAGAATAGCAAAATTGGCATAAAGGCAGCCATAAAGACTGAATGTATTGTAAACCCTAACAAACTATATTCCAAATGTTGCCAATGATATCTTATTCGTTAAAAATTAATGGATGCAACCTTTTCTGTCAGTTTTTTCATTTTACATGAAATCTAAACAAATCCTTTAACTTCCTTTCAACAGTTAAAGCTCTGTCACTAAAAGCATCGAATGCTTCCAAAGTTAAGGTTTCTATCAGCCAAAGTTACAAAAGTTCTTTAATTGTGTAGATTAAATAACTATCAGAGTAAATAATTGTAATCTCCAGACACTGTTACAATTTAAGAAGATGTCGATGAAAAACATTACATGTATGTAAATAATGCAACATTATTTATAACAGTTTGATTAATAGCTTGTATATTTTAATTGTTCTACTCTTTTAATTATTCATCAAAACTATTTTACATATTCGTCAGTAAATCCCAGTCAGCTATTTCTGTGTACTTGAATAAAATGTCAAATTGGTTTGCAATGCTTTTCAGTCACTGTCAATTAGACGAACGAAAACACGAGTCTGCGTATTCGTTAGAAGCACGTACGAATCTCTCTGAAACTTTACTGCAAAGGCTCGCTTAAAATTCATTCAGGCTTCAAACAACGTAGACAAAGTTGAAGAAAAAACCCTCAAATTTGGTCCTAGATACAGAACTTGTCTTAATTTATGAGCACTAGTAAAGATGGGCAATCATGATGGCAGTAGAGCTCAAAGATGTCGAGTCATACCAGCACATCATGAAACAGAAACTATTTACAATGACAACCAAGCAGCCGGTGTTATAACTGCCCTAACACAACAAACAAAATGAAGTTCTATAATTTATTATAGTTGCAGTCAATGAATCGTCATAGTCACAAATGCAGTCAGTTCAAACCAACGCAAGGAACAGACGGAATGAAATCATACCAAAACAACTGCTTTGACCCATAGATAATAAAGATTAATTAATACATAATTAGTAATTACATTTAATTTAATTTACCATAAACAAAGTATAATTTTAAATGAATTAGTTGGCACAGCAGAGACCTGTTTACGTGAAACCAATTAATAAGCAATTTGCTTACATATATGTTACTCTACGGTGCCTAACAAAGTATTTAACATGAGCCACATGCATCAACACATGGCACAGAAACTGGCCATGTAGCACAAAATGTTGTTCACCAAATTACACAGAAGCCAGAGCAGTCTCTTCCTTAACTGGTAACATTGGTAACGATGCAGTGCAAATTTCATGCATAAACATTAAACAGGTCACCACTGCATTGCATTACTTTGCAACCGATTTTCTGCACTGTTAGTTTTTTTATTCTAATAGAATCTCACATCCTGTCTAAAGCCGACCCTCGCTACAGGTTAGAGTTAACAGCAGAAACAAGTCCTGAGACCGGAGCGCTGACTTTAATTAATCCCTGAATCTCTTTAAACGACGGATGATCTTTGTCACCAACCAACTGCAGAAGAATGGCCTCACTTGTCGTAACCGTTGCACCAGAATGCTGAAACCTCTGCAAAAAAAGTAAAAATGACGTCATTTAACATCAGTGCGATCAGGCCAGACTATCCTTTATGCAACTATGCAAAGAGCAAACTATGGCATAGAGCAAACTATGGCATAGAGCAGTGGTTCCCAACCCGTGGACAAGGGCTAAAAGTGGCTCTCCAGGCCTGAAAAATGGTCCTCATCTCTCAAAGGATTAAAAAAAATATATGAAAGTTTTGACAATTTGGACAGGATAGAACACATAACTATTTTCTATAAAAATTATTTTATTTTGATGTCTATAAATAACATCAAACATTCTAACTTGATTCAAAAATAACAATTTTATATGGTTTCAGCTAATTAAATTTTAGCCTTGTGACCCCATAATGTCCTTCAACTAATTAAAAGTGGCCCTCATGTCCTCTAACTTAGAAAAAGTGGCCCCAAAGTCAAAAAAGGTTGGGAACCACTGGCATAGAGTAAACTATGGCATTCAGTAAACTACAGCACAAAGCAAACTATGACATGCACTGTGTCTGTTCAGAAACACATTCTAAGTATGCTTATGCTAGAATGTTTGCCTCCTTATCTTGCTAGTGATACAGCCCACTTGTAACTGACTGGGCAAGAAATGCATACACTATTATAGATTGAATAACTACTATGCAGCTGTTACTTATGTTCATAACAGCTCTGGCCAAGTGTACAGCAATTACAGACCAGTTTCTTTAATTCCTTGTAATAACTAATTCCACTTTTCTTTTAATGTGTGGGAGACAGTGAATCACAATAAAGCATCTCAATTCTATTTTGTCAGAAAACAAAGATGTTAAACAATGTGAATGAATAAATAGCCTATTATGCTTCCAAGTAGAAAATTAATCTTGAAGGTGGAATCCATGTCCAACCAATGACAAGAAACCAACCGTAGTATATACAGCATCCAAAAGCTTCTAAGGAGCTTTCAATTACAGCTCCAACAGTTAGTAATAGCAACTCTTCAATTAAAATAAACAGCACTGCAAATAGAGTTCGGTATCTGCAATTCTTTTCCTGCACTGCTATATAATGCATGTTTGTTTAGCTATCAATACTGTGCAGATCAGATCTTCCGATGACCAACGTCAATAACTCAAGACTTTATTCTTAAAGTACAGTAAGGAACTAAGGATGAATTCATTAAAGAGCTGAATCGTTGTCCCATCGCATCTGGAGTGTTCCTGAGTTACCTGAATTGCAAACAAACGATCCATCTGACTGCGCGATGAAGTGGCATCTGCAATGACGTGCACCTCATAGCCTCGCTCCAACAAATCTATAAGTGTCTGCTGGATACAGACATGAGTCTACAATAACAACACCAGACTCTGCTAAAAGTCAATGCTCATCAACAGCAATAAAAAAATTTAACAACATCATCGATATATACGCTTATCAGTAGGCTCATCCAAATGTGAACTATTTACTAACAGTAAATTTGTGTAGTAAATTTTGCACATGCCATTGCAGGACATAAGGTTCAGAGCAGGAAAGGGAAGATCCCTTGGCATTAATGCACAGTTGCATCAATACGCAGAGGGCACTTCCTATAGTCTCAAACTGAAAGTCTACGATCATTCAGATGGCAAGAAGTCAAATAAAATTAAATCATGGTGCACATTCTGTGAATCAAGCACAGTAATCATTTATTTAGCAGTTAATAATATTCGTTTGTTACTGGTAATTCAAACTGAGAAGCACATAGTAAGATTACATGATACAGTAGGTAGGAACAGAGGCACATAGTAAGATCATGTGATACAGTAGGTAGGAACAGAAGCACATGGTAAGATTACATGATATAGTAGGTAGGAACAGATCAAAAGAAGTTTAACAGGAGTCAAATTTGACTGAATGGCAGCCTGCAAGGTCCCACCTGTTAGTACTACTGTTTACTTTCACATTCGCCTCCTAGGTAGTTGAAGGCTGAGTCAACATCAAGGGCTAGCGGGCATTGAACCCACATCCTTCTGATCTTTGTGTTTCAATTCAACCATCTTCTGCCTCAATTCCTACAGCTTCTCAAGTACATACACACAGTTCAGGCTTAACCCTTTAACGACCAACTGTATATGTTTTCCATACATTTTAGTACACACTGGTCGTACAACATCTTGTGCTGATAAATCTTCTATTTCTTCAAACTGTAATCCTAATCCTGAGATTTCTACAACCCCCATAAAAGAGAAGTCACAGGAACCAGCTTATTCACAGGCGGCTAATCAAAACAGAGGATCAAGATCAGAGAGTGAATCGAATATGATTTAAAAACACAAGTTACCTCAATACCAAAGAGAACAATATGTTTTGCATGACCACTGCAAAGAGTCTTCAGAGACTGCTCGACAGGCGGCAAAACCATACTGAACTTGGTCTTCTCAAAGACACCTACGGCATGACCAACGTCCAACTCACTGACGGTCTTACCAAGGCCTTTTGGATACTACGAAAAACACAAACACTAAACAGGGTTACAAAAAACCCGATAATAATTACCGAGTCACCCGTCCACAATTTCAGCTTTAAATTCCATTTTAACAAGCAAAATTAAAGGATGTTCACTGTTCAGACCAATATCCACAATTACAATAGTACAGTGGTTGACCAGGATCACACCATATGGTAAATGCATGTTTCATGAATTGTTACAAATTTATCCCAAACTGGGGTTCCTACTTCTCTCTAAATATCAGAAAAGGCACACACTTCACATACGTTTTTTAAATACACAGTAATTGCTTCCAAGAAGCACAAAATTTCATACTACAGCAGTTAGCCAAAATAAGGAATGGATCCATGCATAGATCCTCATCTAAACCACCCATTCAATTGTTAAATTTACCCACCTGCTCTGTGACTATAAGAGGAATATGTAAAATTTTCGATGCAGCAACCTACAATTTAAAAAAATCAAATATATATTTGCAATATTTTCCAAAAGTAAATACAGTAAAATATTAACATGCAGCCAATGGAAGGCATGCCAACAAAACTGCATGTTACATGTATGTGTGTGCATTTTAACAAGTCAACCAGCTAGGCATGGTAGTAATGTCCATGTATTGCCCACCTTTGCACAGTAGGCAGTGAATCTTGAATATCATTATAAGCTTAAAAATTATCTTTGCTCTGCTATGTACAAATGATTAAAGGCCTATGTGTCGTTTTACAAATGCAAAAGAAAACAGATAAGAAACAATGATTACTTTACAAAAGGCACTTATATTGTATCGTATCTAAAAATTTATACAGTGCCTCTCACAGCATAGACAATTCAGAGGCACTTTCAGCACAGAAGCCTAGAGGGGAAAAACATTTGGAGAGAGTGAAAGATGGGAGAAAAGGCAACCAATCTTTGTGTAAGAAGACTTCAGGTAAACCTGTTACCTGTGTAACAAAAATCGTAGTTTTGCAAATTTTTATAGCACCACTTCAAGGTAGACCATACGCGTGGATGTCAGATGAGTGAAAAATAGGTTTACAAGGCTAGATTAAAGTACCGCCACATGTAGCCGAATACATGTATCAAACACCAGCCTTTTGGTGGTATATGGTTTAGTTTATTCTAGATTAACCAATGACCGCGCCGTACGATATTCCCCTACCGCCTTGATAGTATATGTGGATTGTAGACCAACAACCTTGTTACACGTTTAACGACCAACAACCTTGTTACATGTTTAACGATACCGCCCTGATAGTATATAGATTGTAGACCAACAACCTTGTTACATGTTTAACGACACTGCCATATCAAAGATGATTAGTGTCGCCCTTCTCCTTTATCCAAGGTTGGGACTGGCACTGGCAGAGAACAACCAGTGGCGGAGTTCTATAACAGATTACGAACAACCTGCATGCGGCTTAATTTATAGAATGACCAACTGATCAGTCATTAGTGACTAGTCAATGCATATAAAAGCTGCTCTGAACCGATCACTAATCCCTTTAGAGAGCAAATGATATTAGGAGGAGCTTGACAACAACAGCCCCTGTAGACACAAGACATCGTTAAACAATGAAATACAACCACTCACCAAGCGTTTAGAAACTTCGACTATATCCTCAAAGTACTTGATTGCTGGTCGAAACTTTTCCTGGATATCACACAGAAAGAAAACCGTTTCCTCTAGTTTAATATTTCCTAGTTTCTTAACATGATCCCCGCTACCTGCCATCTTTAAGAGACACTACAAACCAATAGATCAAAGTGGAAACAATCTGATTTGTTTAATGATCAGACTTTTTCTTTACAGTAAAAGATTAAAATAAGCTATCGATCAATGTGCTGAATGTGATGTTAGGATCAAAAACTGTAGCAGCTGAAACACCAAGACCGGTCAACGGGGTCAACAAGGATTATATATTTCAAGATGAGGAAGCAATTAATGCGTCATCACTCATCAAACGCGAGCGTCGACTAAAGATTATACACGTAGTAAGTAAGTAATTCGAGTACGTAAGTAAATAATTATTATTGCAATACAATAATTTTAAATAGCACAGAGAGAAAAGAGAGAGAGCGCGAGAGAGAGCGACGCTCAAGGTCTTGCATGTGGATTGGACAAAACCCGCCTTGAGGGCCTCATGAACAAACTCAGACACGCGAGCCGGCTACTTGCATCCTGATACACTTACAGCAGAAGCTTTGGCGCAAGAGGCTGATATGGTGCTTTTCAAAGCTGTTCAGGGAAGCGAACTACATTTCCTCCGTAACCTCTTTGCACTACAGCGTGTTCCAAAATATAACTTTAGAGAAAGGGCTCACAATTTCATCCTCCCCAATAAAGACTCGTTAAATTTTATCCCAAGAATGTTATTCAAAACATGTACTAATTAACTCTCTTGACTCTAAGTTTTAAACGGCCATGCTGTGTGAACTTACACGAAACTATAATCAGCGCTAGAAAATTTAGCAGTTGTTGTTCTTGCGCTGCGCATGCGTTAATTTCTAAGGTGCAAGGTGATTGTCGCATGCAGGTGTAGACAGGTGCCTGTTCGATGACAAACTTGAAATGTTCCGTTGATGTTATTTGATATCGTTATTTCTTTATGTTTTTATTGTTTCACTGATTTAAGAGAAAAGACTGAAGATGTGGTCGACATGTTGGAGTTTATCGGGAGTATTTCTTATGCTTCAGTTGCTACTTTCTAATCTTCCAGGTATGAGATAGGCCACCAGCACTGGTCAATAAAAGTAAAAAGTCTACCTTACAGTACCGCCGATCCCAAAATAGAAAATAGAGTGATACATACTTGCTGGTTTGATTCAGCATATTTGTATGCTCCTAGCCCCATTTCTTTCAAATCTGCTTAGTGTAGTCTTTATGACCTGGATCTCTCCATTTCCGTATTATTTTCTGTCTTATTCAGAAACATTTAAGTAAAGATTATTGCTCTTATAGCACTGCTGCCACTACTAAATGTGAATATCAAAGTATTGTTCAAATTCAAAAGCATTTCTTATCATATGCTGTGCCGTTTCTCCAGCTTGTGTCTACCAAAGACACTTGTGTCTGCCAAAGACATGGACCTGAAAATAGCTATCTGAGTCCTTCATTTTCATAGGAGAAATCGAAGTAACGTGTTGGATGACGTAAGTGCAGCTGAATGATGATGGGGTCAACCCGAATCTCTGGGATCTGAATCCCCCAAAACGCTGAAAATACACAAAAGTCTGACTGCCCGAAAAGAGTTTAATAGAAAGCGAACGAACTCTCAAAAACTATTCAGGGTTAAATTAAATTCATGACATTATGGCCAGGATCGCTAGTGCTGTACGTTTATGATGCAGTTTAATGTATAAAAGTCATTTTGCTGTGTGAAAATCGATTTCAGGAATCCAGCAGAAATTTGTTTTGGGGATTAGCAACTTTGGGTGAAATTCGATGACTTGCTTTCTCATTTCCCGGACAAACAATCCCTGCTGGATGCATTTCCAGCTCCTTTGATGTGCTTGGTCCTGCCCTCTTGGATTTTATCAGTCGGTTGCATGCTGATGGATTGTTTCCATCATGTTTCTACCATGCAGTAGTCATAGCTCTACTGTGAAAAACATCGTTGAATGCTGACACATTGTCAAACTCCCCAACAATTCCAAGCCCAAGTTTTATTGATGAATTTGTTACTAATGTCAGCTGATGGCTCATCGACTTCATAGTTCTTACCTCTTGCTTTTCAGTTGGTATACACAGATTCTGCTGCACAGAGACTGCTCCTATCTCTCTGTCAGTGCTTAAAGTGTGGAAAAATAAGTGCCTGGATGCCCCTTACCTCTCCAAAAGAAATGCCAGGATGCCCCTTACCTTTCTATAGTCTGTGCTCGACAATAAGTGGCTGGACAGCATTCAGATTTTAAAACAAGTGCATGGACGCCGTCCATGACCGTCCAGGCACACTTTTTATCTTATTCACAGCCAATTATATATTATTCACAGCCAATAATATCTTATTCACAGCATGCAATCTGTCTTCGTCAGTGGAATCATACTGGCATTAATTCCTTCCGCACAACAATGTAAACTGTTAATGTCTTTCCAATCCATTTTTTCACATCGAGCGCTATGCCTCAAAATGTCTAGTTACTGTCTTTCCAGTCCATTGTTGTTCACACCACTTACCTCAAAATGTCTAGTAACTGACTCTATAATTATTCTTTGTCTAGTCGCCGATGCACTTCAGTGTTTCAACTGTCGAGGAATAACGAACTACGATCCGAATTCCTGCTTTAATCCAACTAATAAAAAAACTGTTAAGCAGGAGTGTGCAAAAACCGAAGTCTGTGAGGTGAGCCTTCCATGGTTCTCTTAATACAATGTGATAAGTTAATTATCAGCTCAATCACAAATGACAGACGAAGAAATAATTATTTGATGCTGATGCATCAAGCTGTTTTAGTCTCGTAAAATCTTTTTTGTTTTAAGGCCGAAGTTAGGTTTCTTAGCAGCAGTCAGTACTCTGATTTTGTCTTGACTTTATGTAACTGTAAAAGTTTGAGTATATTTATTGATTCCTATATTCAGTATTGTGCTGGACCCAGACTAGTGTACAACCCTATTAAGAAATCTCTAAAGTTATAATAATTATGGACTTTGTTATTTTGTTTTACCCTTGAATGTTATTTTGTTTAACTCTTTAATGATGAGAGTGTATATACTAAAAGTGACTGGGAAACAAATGCAGCTCATCGTTGAAAGGTTTGCGATGCTCAAAACACCATGGGCAAACATTCTCAGACATTATCTTGATTGTTGACGTACGTTATTGAAGTGAGGCACGCTTGCTAGATTCTGCATTATACATTCATTCATCTAATTGCAGCAATAAGTTTTGACCTTCAAACCTTCGACATAAATATTATTCCCTTTGTTGATAACTATTTCAATGCATGTTATGCACCAAATGCCTGAGAAGTATTTCAACGCATGTTATGCAACAATGCCTGATAAGTATTTCAACGCATGTTATGCAACAATGCCTAACTGCTTTTTATTTAGCCTAGTATGAAGGAAGAGAAGGAGAATAGTTTTAGTTACCTATTCCTGTAGTAGTCATCTCTTCAAATAATTGGTGCCAAAATGTTCCTTCATATATTGCATAAATTTGCAGTGGTGTCACCAGCTATGCAGTTTCGGTAGGTCGCGTCAGGGTCATTGGAGTTATTACGCAGGTTGAAGAAATTAAATGTAAAGAAGACATTAAATATTCCAACATTAATTCGGGCAGGCCATAAGAGATGTCACAAGTAAAATAGACAAGTCAAATGACCTGCCACAAGCTATGGTTGAGCCACAACTGCCTAATTTCGTCAACCTTGATTATTTGCCTCAATTGGTCCTCCTTGGAATGCTCCCATCTGCTCACTCTACACTTCTGTCTAGCAGTCTCTCTTCTTCTCAATTCAAAAAACCTGCTTCTCGTGGGGCCCTGCACACTGGGAGCGCCTCTGAACAACTCACTCTACCAGAGGCACTTTATAGATGATTAAACACACTACAATACAGTATGTTTATGATATGATGATTTCAGTTGTAGCTGCATTCTGTTCAGAACAGGTAAAAAAATGTGTGGGCACAAATTTACAACCAGTTTAGTTGGACTAAACGTTGGATCTGATGCACTCTAAAACTATCTGGTTATATTTCATTAACGCTTTACCGACGGAGGGTACATGCATTACACTTTGGTTAGTAAAGAATTAAACAAAGAGTCGTTGGTTGTTTATTTGTAGAAACGAGTGACGATGGTCGACCGACTTCAGGACGTGATCGATCGAGGTTGTTCGTCGAACTGCAAGACTCGTAAGTTCATCTGGACGGATGAATTCCAGGTCTACTGCTGCGATGACCAAAGCCTTTGTAACGGAGCGCCTGTCCAGCGGAGCATCGCAGCATCCAGTGTCATTCTGATGAGTTTGTTTGCCCTAATCCCGTGGGCTTTCCTGTCGCTGTGCGCTGTCTGAATTGTTTAGTTTTCTGCTATTGACAACAGTCTCTCTGGTGGATGCATATATCGGGGCCATCTTTTATGTTGCCATTTGCGTTAAAAGGATGGCATCATGATGTCCTTTGGTGCAATTTGTTCCCTCATTAGAGCATCATTTGGACTAAGTGGTAAATAATGCGTGTGATGTAGCTTCGTCATTTTTACCACTTAGACGTGGGTGATGTGATATGGGATTGTAATAACTGTTGAGTTTCATAATCACATCATATCCATGAAGAATGTTTAAATATTTGGATACTGTTTTAAAAACAAGATTTTTAAGTATGGGAATATTTTGAGCCTGATATAGAGGCTTCAGCTATCTTGCTCAGTGTAGTGAGGTCCATTAAATCGACTAACATTGTACATGCAGGTACACAAGAATCGATATTTTCTCAATTTTCTTTTAATTGTTTGCTAAATGTGCTTTTGGAATAGATCTGGGCCACATGCATTGAGATGGACATTATAAATTTCAGTTGCATAGGCCTATTTACTTTGGTTTTCTTTTTTCGATCTTGCAGAAGGATATCTGATTTTTAATAGATCTGTTGATATGACAAGATCTGTATTTTGATTGTTAATCATGCTTTTTTATATGTACGGACTATGCATTGCAGTTACGCCTTTAAAAGTTTGAAAATTTAGGATAGACTTGCAATTGAAACTCCCAATGGTTAAGAATTCATTCTCTGAAACATGATGCTCAATGATTTAGTGCCTAGCTAGTGGACTGTTAGTCCAAGGGTCAAGGTTTAAAAAAGTCATTCTAGTTCTATTTAGCACTGCAAGCAAATGTGAATATAAAACGCAGACATCGGCTGCAAATTGTCAGTGTAACGATCAGGCAGATGGGAAGTAAATTGGCCATTGGTCTTCGTATGCATAAACAAAGAAAAATCAAGTAGCTCATGCTTTCATATCCATAACTGCCAATTGGGGTTAGTAACTTAGGAGTCTAGCACCTGTCTATAAAAGTTGGCAGTCTGCCGTCATTGCTGAAATTTCTTCGATGTTTCGTGCATATATATATAGTTTTGAATTTTAATCTTGAATTTGGCTGAGCGCTGATCATTCTTAGAGAGTTCTGAATCACTGAGTACTCACACCGAAGAATGTTGAACTGATTTTTTTCGTGTTTGAAAAGTTATTTAATTTTCTCAATGTGAAGATGCACAATTGCGTATATGTGCTTGCCTTGATTAATTAGAACGTAGCTAAACTTTCCATGTTTCACATTTCCTACCCTCCTTTCTAACTATATGGAGAATTAATTTGTTTGAATTATGAAAACTGTCACTTGACAGTAATCAATCTCATTTATGAAGTTTTTCAGTGTAAATATAGTAGTGATAAGCTAGAGACATGAACAGTGTTCAAGCATCATCTTCATATCGAGTTGGCTGATAGAAATTTGTGCTTTTTCCCTGTATGATAACAGATTATGCAAAACTGTGAAAAAGGGTTTTGATAGTAATCAAAACATCCACTGTCAACAGTGCCTATTGTTCTGGTAATGCTCTTTTTTAAAGTTTGATGATTGAGGTTTGCCGAATATTATTGTAGACAAGTAAAAAATATGCTGGAAAATTGATGCTGTTTGTGTTTACTAGGCGCTTGTTATTTTCAAAGTAGGTCACCGAAGTCAGAATGTTGATAACAGATAAGATCAAGCCTAGCAGGCTCATGCTTTGAGCTGCATGTTGATTTTAATTAGAGTGTATTGCTTCTGCGTTTGTTGCAACTGTATTTTAGAGTGGCTGATGACGTCAATTACGAGACGAAAGTAGGTCAAGCTGACGTGGGTCTGTTGACACGGATAAACCTGCACTTAGATAACAATCTGACCAGAATTGTATAAAATAACTCGGAGTACGGCTATGATCCATGTAGAGTTGAGGTGTGAAAAGGAGAATTTGCAATGAGGCTCTAAGAGCTAGTGGCATATTGTAACCTTAATTCACTGGGCAGCACATGGTTTGATTAGTACTCTGTGGTTTTTAGAGGCAGAAGAAACTATATATGGGACAGGTGTGCATTTGAGTACATCATAGTAAAAGGTCACTCCGTAAATCTCAGATTAATTAGACTTCTGATAGTAGTTTTTACACTACGTAGGTTTTCATTTGGCATCTGTGTGCGGGCTAACAAATTTAGGTGTGGACATCTGCCCATTTCGTAAGGGGTTGTCCTAGTGTCCCTAATCATGGGGGCAGGAGGTTCAAGAGATTTAGGCAATTTGCGTGTTGGTGAGGGGGGTTTCGGCACAAATGTACGTACGCAAAATTAATGTCTAATTATGGCGTACAAATATTAGCTAACAACTACCGGTATGATGTTTAGCAAAAATAAATAGTAGCCTATGGTAAAATACAGGCTTCATAGGCTAGATGACTTTATCCAAATAGCCTTTGTAAGAGGAACCTTTGTACAGAAGCTTATTTGTATGTAAGCATCTTGGGTCAGAAAAATGTATGGGGCAGGGGGCAAATTACGTTTTTTCTGCAATATATGTATGGGGGTAAAACAATTTCTGATCAGAAGATAAGCCATCCATGAATAACGATCAGTGAAATGTCGCGCAGATTGGCATTGATCAAATGTCGCCAAAGCATTTCTTCATTGTAAATACAACTGTGCATAATAAGTACGGTACTGTGTAGGGCAGGGGTCTCAAACTCAAGTCAGCATGTGGGCCGCATTTGGAAATTTTTACTGACCCGCGGGCCGCAACATAAAAATATTCTCGTGCACGTGAAACTATAGAATTAGTTATGTGTCATTGCATCATGCAATACTGTAATGATGATATAACCCTGTAAAATTCACATAATATAATTTTTTAAGTGTACCGTTAGGCCTAATTATAGGTCTATAATACTACAAACAAACCTGAAAACCATGCTACCTCAATTATTGAAAAATGCGTGGGCGCTATAATTTAAAATTTTATGCTGTTATCAAAATCTAAAATTGATTGACTCTAATTGTTTTAAGTATCCTAAGTAGCCTAATGTTATGATCAAGGTAACTCGAATTTAGTTAGAGACTTAAGTGCTCTGAACCAAAACCACCAAATTGAACTACTAGGAATAAACATACCTAGCTGCTGGTGTCAAAAAACCATGCAAATAGGCTAGAAGTTAATTTGCAAAAATAAAAACACGCGGAAGTGGCTTTTTCAACTACTCATCATCTGGGAAGATATACGATTATTACGGAGAAATTCTATTTTGAGATACCGACATAAAACTTCGCTGTAGCATATACTTCTGCTTTGGCGTTGCATCGCACTGAAGGTCCACTAACTCCATTTGCATATATCTGCATTGGCCTAGGCGTATAAATGTTGTTGTGGACTCAATGTCCACAGCATAACGAGTAGAAAGCAGTTTAAACCTTAGTTTAAATAGCAAAAGAACTGCAAAATTCTTTTAAACCGATTTCTAACTTTAAAAAATAAAAAACCAGGTGGCTGTTCGCGGGCCGCATTAAACGGGTTCGCGGGCCGCATGCGGCCCGCGGGCCGCGTGTTTGAGACCCCTGGTGTAGGGTGCAGTCTCATTAATAATAATAATATTATATTCTAATATGCTACCATAGGCGGAGACCTGGGCCGAGAATTGGGGGGGACGGAAAGACGCCAGATTTTCGAAAAATTTCCGACGACCGGCAAAATCTGGGGAAAAAATGTTTGTTCGCCGCCAAAAAAGTTGATGACCTTTTTTTTTTTTTTTTAGTCATCCGGGCCAAAAATTCGACGAATTTTTTTTATTTTCGCCACCAAAAAATGTCTTGGCGCTCAAACATTGGGGGGGACAAATGCATGGGCCGTCCCCCCAACACTTTCTTTGGGGGGGACCGTCCCCCCCTGTCCCCCCTAGGTCAGGGCTTTTTTTAACGTGCAGTTGTACACAAAATGTGCAGTTCTAAATGGATTTGTGCAGTTGTAGAAACACGTAGAAGCACATCTGTGCAGTCATGGGCGGAGACCATAGGCGCAACCACCCTATGGGACCCACGGGACGCGTCCCCCCCAACTTTTGAGTGGTCCCATTGACTTTATCATTATGGTCCCCTCCAACTTTTAGGACGTGATTCATTTGGTCCCCCCCAACTTTTAGGACGTGATTGCGCCTATGGCGGAGACCTAGGGGGGGACAGGGGGGACGGTCCCCCCCAATAAAAGTGTTGGGGGGACGGCCCATGCATTTGTCCCCCCAATGTTTGAGCGTCAAGACTTTTTCGGCGGCGAAAATAGAAAATTTCGTTGAGATTTCGTCGAGATTTGACCGGATGACTAAAAAAAAAAAAAAAAAAAAAAAAAAGGTCATCAACTTTTTTGGCGGCGAAAATAGAAAATTTGGTCGGGATTTGGTCGAGATTTGGCCGGATGACTAAAAATAAAAAAAAAAAAAAAAAAAAAGGTCATCAACTTTTTTTGGCGGCGAAATTTTTTTATTTTTTCCGAGATTTCGCCGGTCGTCAGAAATTTTTCAGAAAATCTCGCGTCTTTCCGTCCCCCCAATTCTCGGCGCAGGTCTCCGCCTATGTGTGCAGTTAAAACTAGTTGAAAAAGGCCATTTTCCTCCGATTGGGAGTTATTTACCATGGAGGATGGGGAGGGAAAGAAGGGTTTGTGCAGTTCTAAAAATTCCTTAAAAACAGCCCTGCCCTAGGTCTCCGCCCATGTATGCTACATAGGATGACATGCATTTGTTTGCAACACTCAACTACTGGCGCATTCCATATTCTCACTTTGTTCACCTTAGTATAAAGCATTTAAACGACCTCTCGTCACCTCTGACTTTAAAAAAGGTTAGTAAATGTCAAAACCTCGGCTGCTCTGTGTATAGGCTAGAGGGCGCTAGGCCTACGTTTGGTGTGTAATGTACACGCGCTCGAGATATGCCTTCATTAGTTCTGAGTAGACCCGGCTAAGTGCCATAAAGGTAAATTATGGTGTCAATCCGTGCTGATATAATTTCTGACAATACAACGCGCGTTGCTCATAAGTGCTGATGCTGTTTTCGGAAGAGCAGTTGCATGGGAAGTGGAGGAAGTGGAGACTCGAAGCAGCGGATGGAGTGCCATTAACGGAGTTCCGCTCAGCGGAGATGAGGCTTTCCACTGGAGAGGGAGGCGGGAATCGAAGCCAGAGGTGCTGTCACGAACGACGAGGCAGCGATGGAAAGGGGGAAGGAGTCTGAAGCAGCAGTTTAAGCCATTGCAATGAGCAAACAGACGGAACTGACAGTCAGATGGAGATGCTGCAGCTGCTGCTGTTGCTGATGTGGATGGAAAAGTCGACTTCGCTGCAGTGTAGCGTACATCGATCGTGTATACACTGATGTAGTAGACCAAAGCCAATTCGCCATGCGTTGTTGCTGACTGCTACAATTGCATCATACATTGAATCAGTGATAAGTTAGGAGACACATATCAATTGTGTGCATGATTTTACTGATTATTATTACTGACTGCTCGGACGATTTGTCCTATACGTTGGGATGATGAAACTATAATGTATGAATGTATTTTTGTATATGTGGGGCGCAGTGGTGTAGTGGGTATGTTCGTTGCCTTGTAGCCGAAAGGTTGCAGGTTCGAGTCCACCTCAAATCGCCGCGTAGGGACGTTCGGCAAGTCCTTCACTTGCAATTGCTCAGCGCTTCGGCGTGAAGTTCCGATGCAGTGTCCGCTCTGTAGTAAGGAGCGCCTCTGAGTAGAGAGCTTGAAGGGGCGCTATAACAGGTACGCATACAAACATGTATGTTTGCACCAAGACACTTATTAGGCCTTTATAGCGAGTTTTAAGTATAGGTCTACATTACAACATCATCACCAAAATCCTGTCACCGTTTGTCTAAATGAATATTACATGTATCATATGTATATGAATTATTTTTGTCATTCTGCTGTGTCAACACCGTCGTCATCATGACACTCGTGCTAATCTAAGTCACCGATGCCTCAAAGACACGAGACGACGACGATGATGATGAAGACGACGACGACGATGATGAAGACGACGACGACGATGATGAGACGACGACGATGATGACGACGATGACGATGCATGCTGTGCGGAGGGAGCGACCGACCGACCAACGCACAGCCACCGGTCGAGAGCGGCGACCAGCGACGATCGCAACGACTGGAGAAAAAGTCAGCCATGCATTTAACTAAAAGCCTTTCTTGGTACATCACTCTGCAGACGACGATGGCTGTCAGCACCAGCAGCAGGAGCAGTAGCAGCAGAGGAAGGCTCAACAGCAGCAGTAGGAGCAGCAGCAGCAGCTTGGTCGTCTGGGCGTCGACCGGCTGGTCTGCAGCTGTAATTGTGGCGTCGTCGCTGTACGTTGACGATCGAAGAAATTGGATTCGGATCGGAATGATGAGAGTTTCCCTTCAATCTACCCATATATATTTATATATATATAACTACATATATATTTGTATATGTATATATATATATTATATATATAATTATATACATGTATATATATATCACACATGTCGCCTTCTGTTTCTGCATTGTAAGAGGATGAACTGAGAGTAGGAAGAAAGAAAGTGGGTGGTAGGTTTGGGAGATGGGGGAGAGAGAGGTGCATGGTATAAGCAGGGAATGAGGGTCGACCGTTGTAGGCTAATCACTGGAGACGTAGAAACCGAACGCCAGCGACATTCACCGCCATCACCCAATAAGTGGTACACCGGATACAGCGACAGTGGCAACAGCAGCATAGCAGCAGCAGCAGCAGCTATTTTTGTTAAGCCAGGCTCTGTTGGGTGGAGGGGTGGAGAACGCGTCGAATCGTAACAGGAAGCAAATCATGAGGAAGGAGGAAGAGGAGAAGGAAGAGGAGGAGGAGGCGCAGAGGGAAAATTAAGTGCGTCTGAAGAACGGACACAAGGGAAACAGAAGCTGCTGACAGAAAAGTGTGAAAGAGTTTAAAGAGTGCAGTGAGAAAGCGCTGGCCATCAAACTCTGACAACAAATACGAGATAATAGGCCTATAGCTATTGATTCAATACGTTTTGATGTTGACAATTCCTCCATGTAATCTGAAATTTCTTTAGCGCCAACTTGCCGATGATTAGAGTAAATTAAGTCGGTGAAGAAGATAAATTATCTTGACGAGGTGTTCAGCGGTGGTCATTAAAACCGGAAAGACTTTGACCGTTGATTTGAATTTGAATGTTGGTAGGTTACGAGACTGGGATGGATCTAAAACGGGAAATTGTCTAAACGCAGAGCCGCTAAACGCTATCCATCTTGCCCCTTCCTACCCTATATATAGGGCGATCCTATCACATCATGACAAGAACAAAATGATCGATGGCTGCTTCGATAATCGCCTTGCCATCTTAAGTTGGCTTTATATGCAGCCATAAAAGCTGACGCAAAACTGAGCAGTGAAGAAACCAGGCCAACTGGTATTATCTTATAACTAACAGGTCCATTGCATTATGCCTTCAATTTGCCTCGTTATCGTGATGTCATCGCTACGTCATGCGTCGGTTAAGCATCGGCCTACCATCAACTTGCATCAAGCGAGTGACTAAAAACTAGGAGTGGTGAAATCGAGGATCGCCCGCTGCTTATCTGTGAAGAAACCTCCATATGCTATCCTAAAATCAGAGGCGTAGCGACCGCCCTCCGTACCCTCCGACCGGAGGAGACCCCACAAGGAAGGGGGCACCTAAAAGTGGTCAAAAATGTAAGGAATAGGCAAGGGACATTTGCCGATGCTATATTGCACAATCCATGTCGGTTTTACTGACAAAACCGTGAGGTAGATACGAAATGGGCCTGCATGTAACAATGCAGACCTATATATATATATGTAGGCCTATAGGTACCGTACATAATAATTATGAATCTGCATATTGTACAAAATAAATACTGCATTCGTTTCTTGATTGTAAGGGGCCCCACCGCTCCGGACATAAATTATGTTTGGAGGGGGCCTTCGTTCATTGTTGCTACGGCCCTGCCTAAAATTATTCCTAGTGCAACCGTAGAATGTGTTGTTCGTAATATGGCGCTATTTGAATGTAAGAGCAGACGACTATCTAAGTTCAAAAAGAAGCAACGAAAACAACTTTCATACACTGTAAGCTTACGCCAACGTCGTAGAAGATCAGCTGCATGCGAGCAGCATGCAAACAAAATCCATAGAATTATTAATAACAATCTGAGTCCTACATGCATAATAATAATAATACCCGGTAGGCCCTACTGTTGTTTTGTTGTATTTTGTGATCGAAAAAGACTCCGTGCCGTTGAATGTAATCTCGGTGGTCGTCGTTGATAGTCGGCTTGCTTCGTGGTTTTAATTAACTTCTGATTACTCTCACTGGATGATTAGTTGGTGTAATTAGACGTTCTTATGCAATCTTGCCAACGCGGCAAGGCATGTAACGCCATAGATTATGGGCGTGGTTAGATCTCCTGGACGCAGACTGAAGGAGCTCTATTCTATACTCAAAGGAGATGGAAGAACGTTAACGGTAACCTTTGCAAACTCTATTAGTTGGTGGCAAACATTGCAGTCCTCCGTTCAAATGCCGACCACGGGTGATTTTGACATGCACCGATTGGACTCGACGGAAGATCGACGTTGCGTTGAGTAAGGAAGCAGCGAGATCGGTTTCTGCTGCTGCTTCTGCTCATGATGCTGACGATGCTGATGCTGATGCTGGTGACGGGTAAACATTGCCTCTGGGTTGAACAGTTCGTTTCATTCCGTCTCTGAGATTGTTTTGCATAATTTGTGAAATCTGGCTGATGACACTTCATGAGCTTCCTAATTCGAGTCAGAGTTAGGATATAGTAAGCATGCAATCTCTGTTTGCTTCAGCTGGGCATGTTTTTGAAACTGACGTAAAATAAAAACAATTGACATAAGTACAAGTAGGCCATGGTATGCAGTATGCACTGCTAATGACAAAAGAACACTCCGATGCAGTGTCCGCTGTAGAAGAGAACTTGAAAGAACGCTCTGACAAATGCGAGAAAAATAAATAAATTACACGATTGATGCAAATTAGAAACTGAATATAGCACTGTAGAGTGCTTGTAGGGCCACTATAAAAGAAGCAAGAACCTAAAGTGGTCAACAGAGGTCTGTTAAGTTCAGGAACCCTTCTAATAGGTCGATCATGTTGCTATGTATTAAACTTTTCCCGCGTGTTCCATTTCGAGCACCTAATTGCAATGACTAAGCTTAGCTACCGTTGGCATACAACGGTTTTTCTTTTCGTTTTCTTTAACATTTAGGCCTTGCATTTATTCAGCAGCAAAAGCAGCAAAGGAGCAAAGAAGCACTTATTCAGGGGCAGAAGAAACAGCAACAGCAGAATAAGCTGCACCAGCTGAATAAGCTGCAGCAGCTGAATAAGCTGAAACAGCTGAATAAGCAGAAGAAGCAGCAGAATAAACTGCAACAGCTGAATAAGCAGCAGCAGCTGCTGTGCGTCTGCGGTGATTCGATAAGCAAGAAGGCGACGGCGACGAATTTCATTTTCAGCGATGCATGGTCAGATATTAGACATGTAGGTCTAGCCGCCTATATATATATTGCATAGTGCTAAGAATACTCATCGGTCGCATCAGACATCTCGATCGTTTCTCTGGACTGAACAATGAACATAGTAACGTATTATACTGATCTAAGAGCTACTATAGCTGCTGCTGGTGCTGGTGCTGCTGCTGCTACAGACATCGGCGCTGCTGGCAGATTGAAGCGACGAATGAGAATAGACGAAGACAACAGAGTAGATAGATTAAGACTATTCTGGGACATTTGACCACAATCATGGTTAAACTTTTCCAAACCACCCATAACCATGGTTCAAAAATATAACCACCCATAACCATGGTTCAAAAATATAACCACCCATAACCATGGTTCAAAAATATAACCACCCATAACCATGGTTCAAAAATATAACCATCCATAACCATGGTTCAAAAATATCCCGACCCATAACCATGGTTCAAAAATATCCCGACCCATAACCATGGTTCAAAAATATCCCGACCCATAACCATGGTTCAAAAATATCCCGACCCATAACCATGGTTCAAAAATATCCCGACCCATAACCATGGTTCAACTTTTTCCAACACACAATTTTATTTTTTTTTCCTGGTATATATAAAATGACCAAAAAAAAATAAAATTTGAGAAGTCATGCACCAACCCATAACCATGGTTCAAAAATCAGCCACCCCATAACCACCCCAGCACGCGCCTATGACTCATCATGTGGGGAATTTCCAGTAGTTTCGATGATGAGTCACTTAATCATAAAATTTTTTTCTCTTGTGTATATAAAATAACTGGAAAAAAAATGGAATATACATCTCGACTTAAAGACAAGAAATCCCAATATAAAATGGACTACACATTGTATACTCTGAAAGAATTGCGTCAAATTCCTAAACAAAGAGGACAAAAAGGATACTCAAAACTCAACAAAGCGCCACTCATCGCGTTCATAGAGCATGGAGATCGACTAGGCGCTCGGAAACCAGACATCAAGGCTCCAACGCGTACTCCCGGCACTGTACGAGAATTGCGAGAAATTATAAAAAAGAGACACCAAAAAGGATACTCAAAATTAGGAAAAGAGGGACTTAAGGCATTATTGTGTAATCATACTTGGAAATTTTTGAAGACGAAAAATCAATCTTTCCCAGATTGGTTGGCTAGTGAGATTAGTCAGTTACCCCCTCAAGTAAAACCACCCGTTCATAAGTTCAAACTTCGAGAGGCAGCGACGGCTATCAAAGGGTTTACAAAAAGATACACGATCGAGGGCAACAACAGGATCGATGTTGAATCTTTTCTCAAGGCTGTAAGATCGCAGGTAGTTAGGCTGTTAACGAAAAATCGAGGGGTAAAAGCTCAACTCAATCTCATGTGTGTAATGGAGAAAGTAGACATAAAATCCGGTGAAATAACAACGGCTGAGCCTAATTTCAAATCAAAGACTGATATTATTTTAGAAGCAACCGATGTGAAGGAAATATATACCAACGCAGTGGATAAAATTAAGGAGAGCATGGCTAGTTATCAGATGCGGGGTAGCAATTGGCGATTCAAGGCCGTTTTGAAGTTGGATATCGATACAGTGGTATACAAGCCATTGAAAGGTAGTTCATATATTCAGCTTCCCGAGTATTTAGCCAATAAAAAGGCCATTATTAATATGAAAAATGATGACGACGAATGTTTCAAATGGTGTATTACAAGGGCGTTGAACCCAGCTAATGACCACCCTGAAAGAATCACTAAAGATCTGGTAGAACAATCTAAGAAACTCGATTGGAGCGGTATCGTGTTCCCAGTTGCTGCTGATGCTAATATTATAAATAAATTTGAGCGCCACAATAACATTAGCGTTAGCGTATTCGGCTTTGAAAAGAGCGTATACCCATTATACATATCGAAGCATGAAAGCGATACCTGCGTAGATCTACTGCTTATTTCCGACGATGAAAAGAAGCATTACTGTTGGATCAAGAACTTTAATAGATTGATGGCAGCACAAACAGAAAAATCTGTAAATTCGATGCACTATTGTAGAAGATGTTTAATCGGTTACAGAACGAAAGACTCGCTTAAAAAACACATCGAGTACTGTTCGCAACATGACGCCCAACGAATAGAACTCCCAGGCTCAGGAACTATGTTGAGTTTTAAAAATTATTATCGAAAAATGCGAGTACCTTTTATTATCTATGCGGATTTCGAATCCTTCATTAAACCGATCGATACATGTCAACCCGATCCCAGCACGTCTTACACCAATAAATACCAGAAACATACTCCTAGCTCGTTTTGTTACCATATAAAATGTTTCGACGATGACCTATATTCGCAAGCTCCTGTAACGTTCACAGCGAAGAGCGAGGACGATGACGTAGCCCAGATATTTATTGACAGTCTTGTAGTGGATATAAAAGATATTTATAATCGATTTAAATTCCCAAAGAAAATGATATTTGGAAAGGACGACAAGGAGCTATACTACTCGGCTACTGTTTGCCATATCTGCGGGGGTGAGTTCTCTGATGGTGTTGATGATAATGACATACGAGTAAGAGACCACTGCCATCTTACTGGTAAATTCAGAGGCGCCGCTCACAAGATTTGTAATCTAAAGTATAGAGTCCCCAAGTTTTTCCCAGTAGTATTCCATAATCTAACCGGCTACGATAGCCATCTATTCGTGAAGAAATTACGGGGTGGTAATAATGAACAGATTAAATGCATCCCCTGCAACGAAGAAAAGTATATCTCATTTAGCAGAGATGTTGTAGTCGATAAGTTTATTAACAAAGAAGGGAAAGAGAAAGAGGTCAAGCGTGAATTACGTTTCATCGATAGTTTTAGATTCATGCCAGCGGGTCTCGACGCTTTGTCGAAGAACCTAAGCAAAGACCAGTGTAAAAATATAAGCAAGCACTACTCCGGCAATCAGCTCGATCTCTTGCTTAGAAAAGGGGTATATCCGTATGATCACGTTAGCTCCATCGATCAACTGAATGAAACAGAACTACCACCAAAGTCAGCATTCTATTCGAAACTAAACGACTCAGGTATCAGTGACAAAGACTACAACCACGCACAGGTAGTATGGAAAGAATTTGGTTTCAAAACATTCAGAGAATATCACGATTTATATAACGTGAGTGATGTTCTCCTGCTCGCCGATGTCTTTGAGAATTTTAGAGACGTTTGCATGAAGAACTACAACCTGGATCCCGCCTGGTATTACACTTCTCCTGGACTAGCATGGGATGCCTCATTAAAGTTGACTGAAGTAAAGTTAGAATTATTGAGCGATTACGATATGATACTAATGGTCAAGCATGGGATAAGAGGTGGTGTTAGCACAATTTCACATCGTTATGGGCAAGCAAATAACAAGTACATGTCCACGTTTGATGAAAGCAAGCCCTCATCATTTATAACCTATTTAGACGCCAACAACTTGTATGGTTGGGCAATGTGTAAGAATCTTCCAACTCACGGGTTTAAATGGATGACTAATGATGAGCTAAACGACTGGAGATCGATACCGTGTATATTGGAGGTGGACTTGGAATATCCCAAAGATTTACACGATCTTCACAACGACTACCCTCTTGCCCCTGAGAATATCACGCCTGAATCTTCAACGGTTCCTAAACTCATCCCAAACCTGAATGACAAAGTAAAGTACATAACCCATTACGAAAATTTGAAGCAGTATGAAAGCCTAGGTTTGAAGATTACCAAAATTCATCGAGGAATTAAATTTGAAGAGAGCGCCTGGTTGAAAAAATATATCGGCCTAAATACTAACTTGAGGACCAAAGCCACAAACGATTTCGAGAAAGACTTTTTCAAACTTATGAACAATAGCGTGTTTGGTAAAACTTGTGAAAATATAGAGTCCCGCGTAGATATAAAATTGGTTTCAAGCGAGAAGCAAGCCATAAAACTAGCGGCGAAAACGAGTTACGACAGTCGGACAATTTTTGATGAAAACCTAATCGCCATCCATATGAAAAAGACTTCATTGCTCTATAACAAGCCGATATATCTCGGTATGTGTATCCTAGACTTGAGTAAAACTTTGATGTATTCTTTTCACTACAATTACATCAAGAACAAGTATGGAGATAGGGCAAAGCTATTATTTACAGATACTGATTCGTTAGCTTATGAAATTAAAACCGTAGACTTTTATGCTGATATCGCCCCTGATGTTAGAAGCATGTTCGATACGAGTGATTACCCTAAAAACCACCCATCTAGTATCGAACCAGGGGTAAATAAAAAAGTCATCGGTATGTTTAAGGACGAAGCCTCGGGTAAACAGATCGAAGAATTTGTGGGTTTGAGATCGAAGTTATACAGTTACAAAATGGGCGGAGTGGACCACAAGAAATGCAAAGGTGTCAAAAAATACGTTGTTAAGAAATCAATTACTCACGATGATTATAAGGACTGCTTATTCACCAAACGTGAACAGTCGAGAAAGATGAATGTCATTCGTTCCCATTTTCATGATATCTACACCGAAGAGATTAATAAGATAGCCCTCTCAGCCGACGACGACAAGCGAGTGATAATGGATGATGGGATAAGCACGTTAGCATATGGTCACTATTTATTGAAATCTACTTAAGAAAAAATATCCTAATATAAAATGACAGACTCAAAATTATGCGCCAGTTGCAAAATGGAAAAAAGCTTAACTGAATTTTACAAAAACGAACGTAATAAGAGCGGCTATTTTGCTTCTTGTAAAATGTGTGTCATTATCAAAACGAAGGAACGTACACAAAAATACTCAGAGCTTGAAGTGGGGGAAACAAAAAACAAAAAAGTTTGCTGCTGCTGTAAGATTGAAAAAAGCTTAGACGAATTTCATAAAGATAAAAGACAAAAGAACGGAATTTATCCGAACTGCAAACGGTGTAAAAATGCTAAAGCAAAGGAGCTAGCGCATAAGTACGCAATGCTAGAGAACAGAGAAACGAAGGATAAGAAAGTTTGCAGCCAGTGCAAAATAGAGAAGAACATATCGGAGTATGATAAAAATCGATTTCAAAAAGACGGATATGCTAATGTATGTAAAAATTGTAGACATAAATATTATATCACCTGCGTAGAAGCAAAAAAAATTTCTAATATAAAAATGGAAATCCCAGAATGTCTCAAAAGTAAACTCGGTATCGGCCTTAAAACATTTACGAAATGGATCGAGTTCCAGTTTGAAGAGGGTATGAATATGGACAATAACGGCTCGGTTTGGCATCTCGATTTTGTTTTGCCAATATCATCGTTCGATGAAAAAGAACTTGATAAAGCTGTGAATTGGCTGAATATACGCCCAGTGCTATTGGGAAAAAATATGCAAAAAGCGAACAAAATAGATCGGGTGGAAAAAGCGTATGATTTTATAAAATATTTAGAAGAAACAAATAAAAATGAGCTTTGAAACAAACAAAGAAATAAACGTTGAAGGCGTTGTATTACCAAATGTCCCTCTATCAAACATACAGCTGATCGATGCCGCGAAAAAACTAAACATAAAAAACTTCAGGGGCGTCTTCTTACGAGATGAACTACCTAAAAAACCTAGACGAAACGAATGCGGGATACTGAATCTAGATGACTCGAAGGGATCTGGAACACACTGGGTCAGTTTTTTAAAGAATGGCAAGGATAAAATATATTTTGACAGCTACGGCCTTCCTCCTCCTACTGAATTGTTAAAGTATTTACGCAGCCCCGTCTACTACAACAGCGAACGCGTTCAACCAGATAATGAAGTCTTTTGTGGTCATCTATGCCTGTATGTCTTAAAAAAGACTATGAAGGATGGAATGAAATTTCAAAATGTTATCAATAGTTTGTATTAATATTATCGCGTAATAAAATGCCTGTAAACATATTTGGTCAAATGGATAACGGATCAGCGCCACGAGTAGTAGCAGGTGGTGTCACATTAACTCAAGCAAACAATACTTTTCTAAGAGCAGATGGAGCAAACCCTGTTACTGGAGATCTAGATATGAATGGCCACGTGATAAAAGGTCTACCTACAACGAATACTTCGGAAGCGGGAATGAATGAGGCTCTAAGTCGGGGGCAAGCTATAGATTTGATAATGAATCACGATAATGTACCGTCGAACAATAATCATTTGACTAATAAGAAATACGTCGATGCAACGGCTGAAAAATATGTCGACACGAAAGCAATCGGACCCGCGATTAGCATGTACACTTCAGCTACGCAAGCTATAAACGCCAATACATACACAAAAGTTTCTTTCGATATAGCTAGACTCGAAAGAGATATTCGCCATCGCGTAGGATGGAATAAGATCTCTCCTGACAAAGCCGGCTGCTATCTCGTTTCGACGCACATAGAATTTCGTTTATTCGGTGCTGCTACTTCGGGTTTCGTCTACCTGTATAAAAATGGAGGGGTGCATATGCTAATTGCGGGTGGAGAGGGTGCGTCAGGTTCAAGTATCAATGCAACAGGTTGTACCATACTTTATCTAACCGAAAACGATTACCTCGAGATAGGTGTTTATTCAACCGCCGCTGTAGGTATAGTAGCTAAGGACTTTTCCATCGCATTCTTAAGACCATAACTAATTTTTTTGGCGTAGACGGGGTTTTTGTACTAAAAATATTAGGATAATAAAATGCCTGTTGATATTTTTGGACGAATGGATGGTGGATCAGCGCCACGAGTAATATCGGGTGGTATCACATTATCCCAAGTCAACAATACTTTTCTAAGACGAGATGGAGCGACCGCTGCGACGGGAAATATTGACTTGGGTTCTAACAAGCTAATTAATGTAGCGGATCCTACCGATCTTCAAGACGTGGCTACTAAGAATTACGTCGATGGTAAATTACCTTCTTCCGATACGACCGCATTTGGTCCGGCGTTTAGTGTTTACGCCCTCGTTGCTCAGGCTATCCTAGCTAACGTTACGACGCAAGTAAAATTTCCAGCAGTAAAATTCGATCCGGACAATTGTCTCATCAATTCGAATCGTTTCTTTCCTCAGAAAGCCGGATGTTATATAGTTACAGCGTATGTGGAATTTCGTAACAATAGTGGTGGAATTTCCTGTAATGTTGGCTTGTACAAAAGTGGGGGGCTTTACACGTTGATTGCCGGTGGTGGAGGTACGGCTGCAGTGCGTAGAGGTGTAACGGGTACTACCCTAGTTCGATTAACTAATACCGATTATCTCGAGATATTTGTTACTTCGACTGTTGGCGAAAATATTATGGTTCGAGATTTTTCAGCGGCGTACTTACGTCCCTAAATTCGAAACCACATTTAGTTTTGAATTTACAATTTCTTTAGTTCACAACGCTCATTTTCCCACCATCCGACTGAAATTTGAGTAACTTGTCATAAATCGTCACTGCATAAGCTTCCGTTCGAGCTGGCACCACATCATTAAAAGTAGCTTTGATTAGGATATCGACTACTGATGGCTTCAGACGCTCTGATTGCTTGCTCACATCAATCACCATAATTGGGAACAGATCTTTGAAGTCTGCTGGAGTGATATTACTTTGCGTTATCAGTTCGCTCATTCCATAGAATTTTTCACTAAACGTGGCCGCGTCTCGGTACACCCGCGAGAACTGTTGATTCGGGAATGATAGGTTATAGTCGCCTTGTGGGTATTTAGCTGAACTCAACATCACATACACGTTCTTCAGATTAATATGATCGAAAACGGAAGGATTCATTAGTTGATTGCCGCCACGATCCGTTTGAAAACCTATAATTATGTACCTAGGTTTCTCAGGTGATGACTTGACGCTAAGTCTCCAGGAAAAAGTGGACGCCTGTGGGACGGTTATACTATCGCATTGGTGTGCTCTGTACCCAACTGACAGCGTAGCCTTCGATTCGATCGTTTTCATCAGTTCAAACTTTTCCATATCAGCCGGCAAAACATGAGGCATAAACCATGAGATTTTGTCTAGCCTAACTTTCCCAGCAGCCGCAGCAGCGTCTCGAAAAATTGCGTCGTTGTCATCTTTTCGAACAAGAGTTAGCGTGTGTTTAAAACCATAAACAACACTGTTGTAATCGTAACAAAATCCAAAAATATGCCTCAATGGAACGACAAAACTAAACGTGCCTTTAGCACCCGGTTTTTGAATTAGATACGACTGTCGAACGGCAAAACCTTGATTATCCGCGATAGAGGCTGTCGCGCCACTGTCCTTGTACCACAGCTGATTTAATCCTTGAGCTAGTTGAAAATCATTTGGGTATTTAAGCAATCCGAGCATCGTAGTTGCTTGACCTGGGTTAAATAACGTTTCAATTTCTTTGTTTGATAAGTAATACGAAATATTGTTGAAGAGATGCATGAGTCCATTATTCGTAAGGGCTACAGCATCGGCATTAGCGTACACGTGGTTGTCCGCCTTCAACAATCTACCCTCGAATAATAGGTAAGATTCCGCTGGATGGTTGAAATTATCTTGAAGTTCGATGTTTATTGTAATATTTCCAGCGGTGTTTAGATTCACTCCCGATACCGGCTCATACTCATACCATTCGTAGCGTTCGATACCCTCATCAATCAGAGGTTGTTCGGTAAAGTTTAGAATATCAGACGACTGCATTTTATTGTAGAATAATATTATTTTTTTTACGCGACCTTCATTCCCGCACCGTTTCGCGAACGCACTAAATCTTGGATCGATGGGGCATTTTTCAAACCATTTCCCATCATCAGATTATTGATATTCGTGTTCTCCGGATTCGTCCCGATGCTACTTAGTCGATCTAAAGTGTCTTTATTTTTTTGCGTAAGTGGAGTTTTTGGAGTAGTAAACAGTTTAGCCGCAGCTTTCTCTACTAATCTTTTTCCAGCGTCGGTTGCGGCTGTTTTCCCAACATCGATAGCCTTTTTCCCAATTTCTGTCGCCACGTCTTTACTAGCACTAAGAGCTCTCGTTGCTAACTGTTTGGCAGCGTTCGATGTAACTAGTCTTTTGAAAAATCCCGAAATAGTATCAAATATTCCAGATCCGCCGATAATGTATTGCTTCCTGTAACTCCTTCTATTCACGATCGGCATTTTTATAATGTTGACATTATATTTTTATAGGCATCCTTGCTCAACACCCCTTGTCTCAGTAATGCATCACACATCGCTACGATCTCGTTTCTTACTCCGTTGTTGCCTACCTTGAAGCTTTGAATTCTTAACTCCAGCTGTTCCACCAATACATTAGGGTCTTCGGATATGACGATTACATCGACGCCTTTACCTACCGTACCTAGGGTCATCTTTTCCCATATCGGTTTGATGATTTGTTTGTATTTGTCGCTTGAAGATGATCTAGGTTTGTTTGGATTTTTTTCCTGTCTTATAGCATTCGTTGTGGTGAGAATCTCGGCGTAATCATCTATATCATTAACATCGTATATCGCGTCGTCCGGCTGTTTCATCGTCAACAACTCCCAAAGACCGGGTGTTCCTCTGTAAGTCTTATTTCCAACCGTCACATCATCTCCTTGAATCGAAATCGGAGTGTCACCGATGTAGAATTGTCCATCTTTGGATTTTATTCCGAACGTTATGTCTGCGGTTCTTTTATCAGAGGCGTATTGAAGAAGGTACTTGGTTGCTACGCCTCCTAGTTCTAAAGTTCTAATATCTCCAATTGGGCCGGCGCTATACGCTTCTATCGAAGGACGCTGAGGAAATTGAAGACCCTGTAACGAAGCGGGGAGTGCTTGTAACGCGTTTGAAGTAGCTACCGAGTTTTGATTGATGGCGGACAATAAGGCATTTTGCTCTTTGGAAATTGCGGATTGTGAATCGACGATAGGTTTGAAGAACTTGGTTAAATCTTGCTGAAGCCCCGAATCTCCTAATCTCTTCGATAAAAAGTTTTGTTGAATATTCTTCTTTGTGTTCATAAACTCCGTGACTAAAAACTCTCTTTTCGCGGGGTCGGTTATTTTTATAAACGACATTTTAAAATTAGAAACATAATGTTTTTCGACATGTTTCAAAACATGAGATTGAAGGTGCTGTCTGACTTCTTCTCACTCGTCCATCGCGACTTTCTTGTTATTGAATTCTTCAATCTCGCTCAGCATCGTCTCACTCTCACGTGAAATGATATCATCTACGCGAGCTTCTGAAATATAACCGTTGTTCACGTCGAATTTCATGTCAGCTAGCGATTTCATCGTTTCAAGCATCTCAGCTTTCGTCATCAGCCTTTTACCGATATAACTGTCGATTATATTTTGCAGCCCCGAATCACTAAATAAATCCGATAAAAAGTTTTGATGAATACTCTTCTTTGTTTTCAGAAATTCCGCAACGATAAACTTTCTTTTTGCGGGATCGGTGATTTTTATAGACGACATTTTAAGTAAGAAAAAAATAATGTTTTCAGACGTGTTTTTAGACAGATTCGTTATTTTTCTCAAACATAGATTGCAAGTACCTCCTGACTTATTACTTGATTGCGTAACGATTCCGCTATGGTTGTAATCTTATTGCCCCAAATTTCTTTAATATCGCTTAGAATCAGATAATATTCCTCAACTGAAATGATATCATCCACGAGAGCTTTTATAATATGGTCGCTGATCGTGTTGAGTTTCGCAGCAGCTTGCGTTTTGATTTCTTCATACATCTCAGCTTTCATCATCTGATTTTTATAGCTGTCGATTAAACTTCCCATCTCCGAATCACCTATTAAACCCCATAAAATTTGTTGATTATGTTCATCGATTATTTTCAGATTTTCTACAACGAAATCGGCTCTTTTCGCGGGATCGGTTATTTTTTGAAACGACATTTTAAGTAAGTAAAAAATATAATGTTTTCAGACGTGTTTTTCGACATGTTTCAAAACATAAGTTGGACGTATTTCCCGACGTAACGACATACGTCTACATGTTTTCACGTATGTCTTTTTGATAGCTTTCTTTCCAAAACCATCTCGCACATCGTATGTCTCCTTCTACCTTTCCCATCTCGGATTTAATATCAAACCTAATGTCTTCTATCTCGCTCTCCGTCAACGAATATTTCTCATCTGAAATGTTATCGTCCATGAGAGTTTTTGAAATATGGTCGAAGATCGTGTTGATTGTTTCGTCAGTTAGCTTTTTGATCTTTTTTTCCTCCTCCACCTCCGAGTCAAGCTTATTATAGACATAGTTGGCGATTATACTTTGTGGCCTCGAGCCTAATCTCTCTGAAAAGTTTTCACGAATATTCTTCTTTATTTTCGCGGAGTCACTGATTTTTACAAACGACATTTTAAGTAAAAGAAAAAAAAATATTTTCAGACGTGTGAAAAACATAAGTTGGTCGTATTTCCCAACGTAACAACATACGTCTACATGTTTTCACGTATGTTTTGTCTTTTTGATAGATTCGTTTTTTGTTTTTCTACCTGACTTCTTCGTCATTTCGGTCACCACATCCATCACGACTTTAATTTTACTTCTAATCTCTTCTTTCTTGTTATTGAATTTTTCAATCTCGCTCAGCATCAACGAATATTCCTCATCTGAAATGTTATCATCCATGAGAGCTTTTTCAATATAGTCGCAGATCGTGTTGAGTTTCACGTCAGCTAGCGTTTTGATCTTTTCATTCATCATCAGCTTTTTACAGATGTAGCTGGTGATTATACTTTGCAGTCCCGAATCTCCCAATCTCTCCGATAAAAAGTTTTGTTGAAAATTCTTCTTGGTTTCCAGATATTCTGCAACGATAAACTCTCTTTTCGCGGGGTCGGTGTTTTTTGGAAACGACATTTTAAGTAGAAAAAAATATAATGTTTTTTCGACATGTTTCAAAACATAAGTTGGACGTATTTCCAGACATGATTTCACGTATGTTAGTCTTTTTTGATAGATTCGTTATTTTTCTCAAACATGGGTTGCAAGTGCAGCCTGGCGAATTCTCTTCCTCTATCGCGTCCATCCCATCTTTCTCCTAATTTCGTCTGTCTTGTTATTGAATTTTTCAATCTCGCTTAGGATCAGGGAATATTCCTCAACTGAAATGATATCATCCATGAGAGCTTTTGAAATATGATCGCTGATCGTGTTGAGTTTCGCGATAGCTAGCGTTTTGATTTTTTCATGCATCTCAAATTTCATCAAATGCTTTTTACTGTTATAGCTGTCGATTATACTTTGCATCTCCGAATCACCTAATCTCTCCAATAAAAAGTTTTTATTAATATTATGCTTTGTTTCCAGACTTTCTTCAACGAAAAACTCTCTTTTCGGGGGGTCATTGATTTTTAGAAACGACATTTTAAGTAAAAGAAGAAAAAAAAATTTTCAGACGTGTTTTTAGACGTGTGAAAAAAACATAAGTTGGACGTATTTCCAGACGTAACAACATACGTCTACATGTTTTCACGTATGTTTGCGAATGTTAGACGTATTTCCAGACGTAACAACATACGTCTACATGTTTTCACGTATGTTTGCGTTAGTCTTTTTTTTTCTCAAACATAGATTGAAAGTACTGCCGGGCTTCATCTTTTCCACGATCGATGAGTGATTGTTTCGTCACCTCATCCATCGCGTCTATCGCAACTTTAATATTACTCCTAATTTCTTCTTTCATGCCGTTGAATTTTTCAATCTCGCTCAGAATCAGGGAATATTCCTCGTTTGAAATGTTATCATCCATGAGAGCTTTTGAAATATGGTCGCTGATCGTGTTGAGTTTCGCATCGGCTAGCGTTTTGATCTTTTCATGCTTCTCACCCTTCAACGCAAGCTTCTTACTGATATAGACACCGATTAAACCTAGCAACCCCATACCTATTCCCACTCCTTCCATAGCAATAACGATGGGTGCAGCGATTATAGTGGATAATACTCCGATTCCTGCAGCGCCGAGCCCCGTCCCAACCACTACGAGGGCGCTGCCTACTGAGCTGATTACGCTTACACTTCTATGGTACTTTTTACTCAACGCCGCTCTTTTGTCGCGTTCTTGCTCGATTTCTTTCTTAATTTCACCAATCTTTTGGAGCCTATACGTTTGCGCCGACCCTGTGACGATATGTATTTCTCCTTCCGGTGCTGATGGTAGCTTCGGATAGAGTGATTGTGTTGTTTTGATGCCGTCGTATTCCATTCGTTTTATTTACGCGATATATTTTTTAGATTAGATAATTTACACGACATAGCGAATCTCCCGCGTTAATGGTTACCACTGAATCGGAGTTGTTTTGAATAGTGACTATGATATCATCAACCACATCATCCGAAACCACTTCGTTTTGTATACTGCATCTTTGTTCTTTGATACTCTGTTTGAGGGAAATGAGACAAAGTCCTGCACTCATTTCTACCCCGAGTCCAAGAGTTAGCGTAGTTGTCGTCTTTGGTTGTATCGTTATAACATTTTGCGCAAAAATCTCCCATCTTACGCCTTCTAGTAACCTAATTGGATTGTGGGTAACGCCCCTCGTAATCTTCCAATGGACTTGCATGGGTTGCATTCTAACCTCGACCGGCCTAGTTGGTTTAGTTCCAAATTTGTGTATTGGCATTCCGTATCTCGACATTTTATAAACACTAAATTATAATATCTTGCCTAGAAACGGAATGTTTTGAAACGGGGAATCAGGACCCAGTAAAAATCCTTTACCTATAGACACATACCCCGACCCTGTTTTCATATACAGCCCGGATCCTGCTATCGAGGCGCCTTTTGGCCATGGGGTTAAGTACAAACCAGACCCGGCTGCTCTTATCTTCCACCCCATATCGTCTTTCTTCATGTACGCTACCCCAGATCCGCTGATTTTATCCACAATCTTCGACGTAGCCGCGGAACCTAAGCCACTCATAGCCCCCGTAACTAAACTAGGTATAAGGAATTTAGCCGCTGTTGCTAGAAACGGAAGAATGGCGCCTATGAATCCTCCTTCGACTTTCTTATTATACTCCAATTGCGTTTTACTCATTTTGATGGTTACACCGGTTCCTTTTTGGCACGCCTTTGTCATTTTTTCTATTTGAGCCCGCGTGAAAGCAAACATATCGTCACCTTTAAAATCATCGTGTGCTAGTTTGATATTCACACCTGTTCCTGCTTGAAGAGATTTTTGAATTTTGTCTCGTTGCCCTTCTGAAATATTAACTTTATAGCCTATGTACCGACTCATTTTAGTTTACAAAAAAAACTTTCAAACTTGTCTGACGTGAAAACGAATCGACAAGTTTTCTCCTCTAAGATTTATCAGTTTCCCATCTTGATCTGTGAGCTCCGTTGTCATCGTATAAATGGTAGATAGCGTAATGGGGATATAGATTAAATTTTGCGACACTTCGATAATTTTGAACCCCGGGGCTGTGTTCGGGAAAAAAGAATATATCATGTTTATCGCCTTTCCGTTAAGGTACGAAGACGCGATAATGTCGCTGGTCACTATTAAATCGGTGACACTCATTATATTTACTATCTCCTTCGATTCGTTATATCCTTCAAGATAGATATATCTTATAAAACCAAAAACCTTTCCAATCGAATTCCGAGGCGTAAAATCAACCGCATAGTTCTCTGCTATATTTAACACAGCCTTCAGCGTATTTGTGTTTGGTTCTAATGAGACACAGTACTCTCCATTTGCTATGTCGTAATGTCCATTCTCCTTCATGATTTTCTGTATGTGGTTGTTGATATCTGTTATTTCATAGCATCCCACCGGTACTTCTATGTTAAACCAAGGACTCACACCATTCGGTGAATACCTAAAGTTGTTGTTTGTAACGTCGATATTTGGAAAAGAATAGTATGTTGCGAGTTCTGTGAAGGCCATTTCGTAATTTTTATTTTTGTCTAGTTCAATAGATGGATTAAACTGTGTTCTGATTCGTGTGCTCCTTCCGATTGCTACAATGTAAAATGACGTTTTTGGTTCCGTATTACGAGCCGTCTTTTCAGTATTATCAGCTATCTGTTTGAGAAGCGATGATTCCATTTTTTTATTACGGAATAATTTTACAACAGCGGATCCTCGATTACGTAAAATGTATCCAATCCGCAGCGGTATTTACCATCATCCTTTTCACTAGTTAGATCAATGACAAGGAATCCGTGCGGTTGTTCCCATACCGTTTTGCATAATTTTTTAAATTCATCTTTGCGCATGTCTGTACTAACATGGTCGTTGTAAATATGATCGAGGTTTTTCTGGTCCTGCTTGAACAGGCAAAAAAAGTTTGCATTCTCTCTGATCGATCGCCGAGGCAGGTTGAAATAATTCTGAGCGAGGTAAAAACAGTCCACATTACTATGCCTCCCCCGAATATAATACTTTTCGCATGTGTTCTGTTTTTCCAATTGTAAATCGTCGAAAATCATTAGATTCTTCTTTTCACTACTCAATTCTCTCGGGTCCGGTACATCTTCAGCTTTTTCAAAGAACTTGGCATTGATATCTGATTTAGCTTTTAAGTTTTTGGCTATTACTTCTATAACGTCAGCCGGTGCCGCATTTTGTTCCACGATTTCGTCTCGGTGCTCGAATAACCTAACGATGTATTCTTTTGGTAATTTTTCTTCGAATGCCTTTTTAATAATACGATATTCAGGTTGAAACAGAGACGTGCCGAATACCTGGAGGTTATTATAGTCCAACCAGTCTGACCTGAGCAATAGATTCAGAAGAAGCGTCGTTTTACCGCACGCCGATTTCCCGATTATGAGTCCCCGTATACTTCTAGGTAAAAGAGGATTATTAAATCTTTTCGAAAGCGCAGTGCCCCAACTCAGATCTTTGATATCCATTTTATATAGTTTTTTTATTTTATATTAAAAAAGCGAGATGTATTGCGTAAAATGTAAAAAACATACTGAAACGAGAGATGTGCAGAACGTAGTGACGAATAACGGGAGATCGATGCTTCGGGGTGTTTGCGTTGTATGCGGGAAAACTAAAACTCAATTCGTAAAAGGAGCTAAGAAAGGGGGAGACCTGGTTAGTTCGTTGAATGCAGCTACTAGTAACATTAAGTTACCATGGGCTAAGTTTCCCGGCGAGATGCATTTACCAGGGCATCAGTTTCTCGGTCCCGGTACTAGGCTAGATTTGAGACTGAATCCTGACGAGACTCCCAAAGATTGGAGTAAACCTATTAATCGAGTAGATAACGCGGCGTATTACCATGATTTAGCTTACAATCAACATACTGATACAGCTTCTAGGAATATTGCGGATTTAGCCATGATTAATGATTTGAACAATATTTCTAACCCGAGCTTGCGTGAACGAGTGGAGAGGGCCATAGTTAAACCTATATTATCTACTAAAGCGAGTCTTGGGTTAGGTTTAAAAAAAGCTCTGAAGTGAAATGGACTGATCAATTAGCCGATGAGTTACATAAACCGGTGGTTAGACATTTTAGGAAGAGGAAGGTGATTGTTAATGGGATAGATGAGATATGGGCGGCTGATTTGGTAGACATGCAGAGCTTCGCTAAAGATAACGATGGGGTGAAATACATATTAACCGTTATAGATGTTTTTTCTAAATACGGTTGGATTGTGACATTGAAAGATAAGAGTGGGAAATCTACAGCTGACGGCTTCGTGAAGATACTCGAGGGTGGGAGGAAGCCTGTGAAATTATGGGTTGACAAAGGCAAAGAATTTTATAATAAGGATGTCAAGAATTTGGTTGAGTTGTACTCTACTGAGAATGAGGAAAAATCTTGCGTTGTTGAGAGATGGAACCGAACGATGAAAGAAAAGATGTATAAATATTTTTCAGCTAACTCGACGAGAAGATACATCGATATATTAGATGAAATGGTTATCAATTATAATAATACAAGGCATTCTTCCATTAAAATGACACCCGTTAAGGCTAGTATGAAAGTGAATGAAAGGACCGTATTTATGAATTTAAATGGTAAAGAGATTTCAGAGCCTATTGTACCAAAGTTTTCAATTGGTGATAAAGTCAGAATAACTAAGAAGAAGAACATTTTTGAGAAGGGATATACACCCCGATGGACTGAGGAGGTATTTACAGTATCCCAGATTCAATACACGGTTCCACCAACTTATAAGATTACTGATTCTAATGGTGAGGAAATACAAGGTAGTTTTTATGAACAGGAGCTGCAGAAAACGACCCAGGAAATATATAGGATTGAAAAAGTGATCAGGAAGCGTGGGAAGAAATCGCTTGTGAAGTGGTTAGGATATCCAGAGTCTTTTAATTCGTGGGTAAATAATGAAGATTTAGTGGTCATGTGATGAGTATTTCCCCGACCACCCTATGACTCATCATCGAAACTACTGGAAATTCCCCGCATGATGAGTCATAGGCGCGTGCTGGGGTGGTTATGGGGTGGCTGATTTTTGAACCATGGTTATGGGTTGGTGCATGACTTCTCAAATTTTATTTTTTTTTGGTCATTTTATATATACCAGGAAAAAAAAATAAAATTGTGTGTTGGAAAAAGTTGAACCATGGTTATGGGTCGGGATATTTTTGAACCATGGTTATGGGTCGGGATATTTTTGAACCATGGTTATGGGTCGGGATATTTTTGAACCATGGTTATGGGTCGGGATATTTTTGAACCATGGTTATGGGTCGGGATATTTTTGAACCATGGTTATGGATGGTTATATTTTTGAACCATGGTTATGGGTGGTTATATTTTTGAACCATGGTTATGGGTGGTTATATTTTTGAACCATGGTTATGGGTGGTTATATTTTTGAACCATGGTTATGGGTGGTTTGGAAAAGTTTAACCATGATTGTGGTCAAATGTCCCAGAATAGTCTTAATCTATCTACTCAACAGCATTGTCTCACGTATGTTGTCTGCAGTCGACACCGTCCTTCTATCCGACCAATCGACCATATACGTCCTTGACCAGTCATTGACCCCTTCAGTCTTATTAAACCAAATTAACCAATCACTCATCAGCTCGTAATATTACTTTCAGTCGTCTGTTCACTGTCTATTTACGACGATATAATTATCTTGTCTTTATTTCATGAAGTCTTTCCTTTATATAGTTCCAAATTGTTTCCTTCCGTTATAAAGTCTCTCCCGATCTTTCTTCCATCCTACGGTTTTCCATCCTCCATTCTTATCCTTTCTTCCATTCATCTGTTCCTTCGTCTCCTTCTCATTCTTCGTCTCGGTCGATCGTTCATCTGTAATTGTCTCTGTCCGTCTGTTCAAATGCTCTCCAATCCGCATGTCTCTTCTCCTCTCCTTAATATCATTCCCTCGCAGTTATCTGTATGGAGATGACCAATCGTGTCACGTCGTTCATCATCCATCCATCCATCCATCCATCGTATCGATCAGCAATTCAGCATCCGTTACAACGTATACAAGTCATGGAGGAGATTGCTATAATATAATACACGCATTCTGCAACACCAATAATGATTCGACGTTTTCGTTGACATCTCTTCTGGCCATTTAAGGTGACTGACACCTGTTCAGCTATAATAGTTCCAATGCGACAACCAGTTTCTACTCGTAGCCTATCATTCATTGCACAAGGGAAATTCACAGTTCAACACCTAAATATTTAAATATGGAGAGAAAGAGACAGAGAGAGAGGAAGGGATGGAGGGAGGGAGGAAGGAGGGAGAGAGGAGGGATGGAGAGAAAGAGAGAGACGATTCACAGACAGGAACAGAGCCACATACTAAGACAGACAGAGGCAGGGATAAAGAGAGAGAGACAGAGAGACAGAGGCAGATAGATAGACACACATACAGGGTGGCTCAATAAAAAATGTCCCACCGGATAAAATGCAATATCTTCGCAACCGATTGACTTTTTTTCGCCAAAAATTCCCAATTTGCAGGGGAATGAATTTCCAACAATCCATGATAGTTTCACCTGAAACTTTTCATTACTGCAAAAGTTACAGCTGTTTAAACTTTCAATTTCGTTTTTTCGAATTTCCGCAACAAAATTAAAGTCACTTGTAGATTTCCATGTCAAATAATATCACTTTCACTACGACCTCAGAATTCCTTTTTACAATTTATCGTAAAGTATGATGGGAGTGTCCACTCCCTACTTTAACACGAGCTTGAATTATTTCTGTGAAGCTCAGTATTGCCTTGCTGATCGGGTCCTACGGTAACTTGTGCCACATTAGCAGCAAGACATCCTTCAACTCGCCAATGTTCTCCAAAATGGGATGAAATGTCTTGCAGCGTTCCAGCATAGCTCCCCAAACGTGATAATCAAGAGGGTTAAGGTCTGGCGAGTTTGTTGGTCATTTATCTTTGCCAATAAATTTACTGCAGTTGATGGCAATAAGGTTGCGCCATCATAATCAACCATGACGTGCTTTGCAAACTTGACCCTTTCGAATACCAAGCGAATTTCGTGAACATCGCGGTTTTTTCCGTCGTATCCAGTGACCACTTCCTGCCTCTCTTCCGACATCTGACCTCCGTTACATAAACACGTTTGCAGATAGCCTTCATTGTGCCCAGGCTCCACTTTTCACTGGGTATGTCGCTATGATCAGGCGATATCCCAGTTTCTGTTCACGCAACGTCCGAATGCCCATTTTATCATCCGCAGAAACTTTGCCCATGCCGTTCAGTAACGGATTCACAAATTGAGACCTTAATATATAAAATATCACCAAATAGTAACAGCTTGCTTCACAAACAGCATCTTTACAGTTCTTAGTGAGGTCGTCAAACATCAATATCATTTTGTTTGTTGTAATTTGCCAAAAAATCTTATGGAAATCCCATGTATTAGATCGGGATTCTGGGGAAATTTGCAAAAATGGAAAAATATTTTTAAACAGCTATAACTTCTGAAGTAATGCAAATTCATTATTGAGATTTTCACAGATTGTTGCAAAATCTTTCCTCTATAAATCCTGCTATTTTCATAGAACAATCTCGATTGGTTGCGGAGAAATTGCATTTTTGCTGGTGGGACATTTTTTATTGAGCCACCCTGTAGAGAGAGAGGCAGACATACAGACAGGCAGGCAGACAGACAGAAAGACATAGAAGCAAATGGAAAGAGATGTTGTCTATGTAGAATCGAGACTTAACCGCTGAAGCATTAAAAGAAAACTGCTATCGATCAGAAAACACGTTCCCCGAGCAATATCATATAACTGGGCAATTTTCCATCCGCTTGGATGGACGAGAGAGAGAGAGAGAGAGAGAGAGAGAGAGAGAGAGAGAGAGAGAGAGAGAGAGAGAGAGAGAGAGAGAGACAGAGAGAAAGACAGAGAGAGAGAGAGAGAGAGAGAGAGAGAGAGAGAGAGAGAGAGAGAGAGAGAGCTTGTTGATGCCTTTAGCTGCTTTTATATGTGATGGATGCATTGCCTTTCAACAGACCAACAGCGACGTCTCTTATAACGAGAGAAAAAAGAACGTGAACTGTGCAGACGAACAGACAAATGAGTTGAGCGGACAGCAGACAAGAAGGAAGGTGCCATTGCACATGAAAAGACAATGACTTGGGAAAAAGTATTTAAAAAACAATACCGTGAACTGCCGCGAAGTTACGGAAGTGACATAATACGAGGGCGAAAAATCCGACCTATCAAGAGATACTGGCAGAACCAAAGACACAGCTTAGATATTGAGGAAAGAAGGGCTTCTCCAACGTCTCTAGGCCTATTCATGAAGCCTTTGCAGCTTTCTTTCTTCGAACAGGCCACACCTCTCGTAGCCGACATCATCTTTGGCAGACACAATGCCCTCGGTGGCAACATTTATTCAATTTTGTAATGCACTAGCTACTTGGATATTCGTGACCAGCAGTGGCGCAGCTATTCATGTGGCCACTGCACACGGGCACACGAAAAGTTAGCTACACCACTGTTCGGGACCATTCTTGATTTCGCCTCCGTGGATAAACTAGGTCTAAATTGCTCATCTAGAAGAAGTGGTGGATCTCCGAGTTTTTTTTGCGAATCTGGTACAAAGCCTAAGTATATCTGAGGAACCTGTAGGTCTAACTGATTGGTGTATACGGACAACGCATGTGTGAATGCATTCTGATCGATAGCGATGAAAACACATTTTAGGTGACGGGTCTCTTCTTACAGGTTGGCGAGTCTCATAAGCTAGGTGGCGGATCTTAACCGCGAGGTATATCGAAACTCAGATCTGGTCGGATCCGGTTGAATTGAACCAACTGCTCCGCCCTATGTTTGATTAAATAACCGACTGCACCTCAGATAGCCTATTCACTTCAGACGTGACTTCTACAACTATTTGTTCTCAATAGTGATTCAGTGATTCATCTCAAGCAGAACTGCTCTAAATTGTTCAGAATGCGCATGCTATCACTAAATATCCAAAATACAAGACTGACGAAAGAAATTCCGACCCCTAGACACAGCTGCAGTCATGCAGGGATCCGTTAGCGTATAGGCTACCATAATAATTAAGGCCTATAGGCCTAATGAGAAGCAATTTATTTCGTGAGAAACAAATGGAAGTGATATTAGGCCCATGTAAAACAGTACATACATGTATAAATAAAGACCTACAATTTTTTATTTATATAAACAATGATTTATTCAGTTGTCAACTTGAAGTTTAAACTGATTATAGCTGATTTCCTCTGCAATATTATATTTCAGAAAGCATAAACCAGAAACTTTTCTATGTATAGTCCAACTACCTAGCCCGGGTTCCTAAAGTCGTCTAGCCCTGGGCATTTGTTCCTTGCATGCCCCCACTCTCGGCTGCTCTGCCCAAATACACCCACATAAAACACTCAAATAACTTCTATGGGGGTAAAATCGAGCAGCGCGTCCAATACAAAACATCTGACATGCGTATACAGTGACCTTCAAACCTGTCAACCATTCAACATTCATTATCGGCACGATCAAAATGTAAATGCAAATATAAATCTCGTTGTTCGACAAATTTCACCCTATCTCTACCTTCTGTCTTCTTCTCTGAAATTTATTCAGACGGTATCAACTTTTGGATGAAATCCCGAAAGATTTCCCGTCATTTTGCATATACCATTTCTCGCCTGTCAATCTCAGCAGTCCTCTGGTGCCACTCGTGGTCCCCTCTCCCCATCATTTCACTCAATACTGAGCAGCGGATTTTTCAAGCTATCATGTTCTGGTTATGTTCCTGTGATATTTCGGGATGACCAACGTAAAAAGGGTCGTTCAAGCACCATGCTGTTGGCTTTACCCCCTCCCTCACAGGGTTGTGACCTGGAACGAAAACCGATCACACAACCGGAGGAGTCTTACGAATTCGATTTCATGTACATGTAGCGCATGGCTCAAGTTGGTTTTCGTCGGCTTTGATAATTTTTAGACTTTCATCAATCAATCAATCAATCAATCAATCAATTTTATTGAGCCAAAAAGCAAGCAAGCAAACAAGATATAGCATCACATAAAAAACATGAAAACTCTTGATATTATCTGTATTAAAATTAGATGTTAATAGAAATGAGAGTCGATTAGAATTGATTAAAATAGCGACTAGGGAGATGGTCAGAGTAGAGAAGTGGAGATTAGAAGACGAGAAGGAGGAGGAAGAGAGACAATTTAAATTGACGATTGCTAGGAGTGTTCGCTCGCTTAGAAACGACATCTTGCAAGCAGCAGCAGCAGCAGCAGCAGCCTTAGATGATAGAATCCGTGACAGCGACCGATGCTTGTGCTGCTGCTGCTGCTGCTGCTGCTGCTGCTGCTGCATTGGTAAGCCATCACCATGCAGCACTCGTCGGATGACGGACACCAGCGAGAGATGAATTCCCTGCTCACTGCACGCAAGCAGCACCCGCAGCAGCTGCTGCAGCCAAACCTTTGAGCAGTGACCGTAGTATACGTCTACGTCTAAAGGGAAGGAGATGACGCCAGTTGCATCTACTAAGAAGCGGACTAAGAGGCAGGCGAGCATCGTCATCGTTATATTGGAAGGATGAATGTCAAAGGTCGCTGCTGCTGCTGCTGCTGGAGTATCTCCTTCTTCTCCTCCTCCTTATCCTGATGGTAGATCCATGGATCCATGGACGGAATCTCCACGGAAGACCTCCTCTTCCTCCTCCTCCATCCGTCGTCGTTCAAAGGGAGGGAGAAGGAGGAGGAAGAGGATTTAGCGTCTTAAGACTGAAACTAATTTGGCGATTGACTGGTCATGAAAGCAGCCTCACGAGATTGACTGGTCATGAAAGCAGCCTCGCGAGATTGACTGGTCATGAAAGCAGCCTCACGAGATTGACTGGTCATGAAAGCAGCCACACGAGTTGTCATCACTCGCGTGTCTTAATGAAAGACGACTACGACGACGACGGCGTTGAGGAGTACTACACAGTATAATAAAATAGGCAAGTGCAATTTCGTTTCATCCGAGAAAATTATTGCGCATGTTTGCTTTTGGATATGTGTTTGAATTCGAAATAGAAATGGACCAGATACATAAATGTAGTAATTGCTAATTCTGCAAAGGCATCATGCACTGCTTGATGACGTCTTATTAGTGAGATAAGTATGCAGATGGCGTCAAGCATGAAGGCAGCGCAACGGTTGAATTATGCAGCGGTCAAATAATTATCACGTACGCAGAATGATTCAGGCGTGAAGTATATAGCCTACGCAGATGGAATCAAATATGAAGAAGTCAAAGGTCAAGCATATATTGATAAGATCAGAGGTCATGTAGAGTTATTTAGTATGGAGGGTTGTGATCATTGCAGAAGGCAACAATAACAGCCAGTCCCAGGCCTGCAGTCGTTAAACATGTAACAGGTAAAAACAATAACAATGACATAACATAGAGTCCGTCATCAGAAGGTTGTATGCGACCGAGATTGCTAATTGGTTTTGATGGATGGCGATGATTCTTTCTTTCTTCTTCTCATAATTATTTACGACCAACAACAACAACGACGACGACAACAACAACAACAACAACAACATGTCTGATGATGAGTAATGAGTCGGTTGGCGATGGATGGAGCTGCTGAATGACAATGGCAGGTGGCCTTTGTTGTTGTCTGACAATGGATGGTGCTCTTCAGAGTGAGAGTTGCCGTGAGGCTGAGGGGTTTCAACCCCTAGTATTTCTTAGGAGCATGCCCCATAGTAAAGTCTTCTTTTTACAACCCGACTCCATACAAATCAACGTCTGACCCTCAGCTATTTTTTTACACAATTTTCTTTGCTCTTGGAAGACAATGCATGATGGTGATTTGTTCTTTTGGATAACAATGGAAAGTGTTATGTCCGTTTGGATCACAACAGATGGCGACGGTGTGCGCTGTTTGATGGCAGTGAATGGTCTCTGTGCTAATATTATGCTCTATAATCTATATGTAGCCTAGTTCGTGAATGTTGTGATAACTGTGAAAACATTTAAGGCGTTCCCTTCGCATAATTCATAGGACGCTGACCGTATAAGAGTCGGCGTGCGTCGTGAATTTTGAAGGAAGAAGCCTAAATCAGCTTCTAATGTAATGTCTTTTCCTGTCGTTAAAAGGAAGAAGCCTGAATCAGCTTCTAATGTAATGTCTTTTCCTGTCGTTAAAAGGAAGAAGCCTAAATCAGCTTCTAATGTAATGTCTTTTCCTGTCGTTAAAAGGAAGAAGCCTAAATCAGCTTCTAATGTAATGTCTTTTCCTGTCGGTAAAAGGAAGAAGCCTGAATCAGCTTCTAATGTAATGTCTTTTCCTGTCGTTAAAAGGAAGAAGCCTAAATCAGCTTCTAATGTAATGTATTTTCCTGTCGTTAAAAGGAAGAAGCCTAAATCAGCTTCTAATGTAATGTCTTTTCCTGTCGTTAAAAGGAAGAAGCCTAAATCAGCTTCTAATGTAATGTCTTTTCCTGTCGTTAAAAGGAAGAAGCCTAAATCAGCTTCTAATGTAATGTCTTTTCCTGTCGTTAAAAGGAAGAAGCCTAAATCAGCTTCTAATGTAATGTCTTTTCCTGTCGTTAAAAGGAAGAAGCCTAAATCAGCTTCTAATGTAATGTCTTTTCCTGTCGTTAAAAGGAAGAAGCCTAAATCAGCTTCTAATGTAATGTCTTTTCCTGTCGGTAAAAGGAAGAAGCCTGAATCAGCTTCTAATGTAATGTCTTTTCCTGTCGTTAAAAGGAAGAAGCCTAAATCAGCTTCTAATGTAATGTCTTTTCCTGTCGTTAAAAGGAAGAAGCCTGAATCAGCTTCTAATGTAATGTATTTTCCTGTCGTTAAAAGGAAGAAGCCTGAATCAGCTTCTAATGTAATGTATTTTCCTGTCGTTAAAAGGAAGAAGCCTGAATCAGCTTCTTATGTAATGTCTTTTCCTGTCGTTAAAAGGAAGAAGCCTGAATCAGCTTCTAATGTAATGTATTTTGCTGTCGTTAAAAGGAAGAAGCCTGAGTCAGCTTCTAATGTAATGTCTTTTCCTGTAGGCCTAGTTAAACTGCTGTTATCTGCTTTCCATATTTTCCCACCTATAGCCCATATAACTATTGGTCATCTATTGCAGATTTTAGTCGTTTTTGCTACTTGCAATGTCGTTCACGAGTATATAGAACAGGCCTACAGATGAAACACCGCAACTGTGATGTAAACTGCACATTTATTCAGCGCATAAAAACCATAGTCCTATTGAACCAGTTTATTTTTGACCCGTCACTGCGTGACATATTCCGTCAAGCAGATTATTCGTTAGAGTCCTAAGCTTATATTAGCCTACAGTTAGGTCTACTCTTGTCTCGCAGTCTACGAGATAGGCAGCGTTAACAGGACGATTCGGCTTAGTTTCGAACTGGTAGCAGTCAATATATGGTTCCGAAAAGAGTGAGCTATAATTAGCACATAGCTTTGAAGTTTTGCTTAAGCGTCTTAAAAATTTAAAATGCTACGTAATGAGTATCATAGATTGAATTTCACTGTCTCAACGAGTATGGGTGTCATACGAAAAGCGGTGGTGTAACAGTATGTTCTGTGCCTTGTGACCGGAGAGTTACATGCTGGAATCCACTTCAAGCAGCCGTCTAGAGACCTTGGACAAGTCCTTGACCCGCAATTGCTCGGGCGCTTCGGCATGAAACTCCGATGCAGTTTCCGCACTGCAGGCGGGAGCGCGTCTGAGTAGGCTAATGAGCTTGAAGCGGCGCCATAAAATGGAGAAATGAATAAATACATAAAGCCACTGTGTGGCGTCCTTGGACAAGTCGCTCACCAAGAATTGTCTGCGATGAAGGCAATAGGAACAGTCTCACTCATCTCATGCCCAGGTGGCTATATTATTATATGAATGACCTCTAACAGAGTCTATATAAAGGAAGAAGGCAAGTGAAAGCAATCGTTAGTAAAGTTTAGTTGGATCAGCGATCGAATTCTAGGACATTCCATTGGAAAAGAGAGATGAATTGACCTTGAGATGCGCCTGCAGGAGAAGATGCCATCAAGGACTCATCAGAGAGTGAACACACTGAACAGCCTGAGGGAAGAAATTCCTGACCCTACAGTCTAAACCACATGACCGCGACATTGAGCTGACATTGCAGATAGGAACTCGTGGAAAACTAATAGGATAGCCTCCGGCACTGCGTAGAACAACCGCTTGAACAAGTATACGAGTGTGATTTATGGAGTGGTCGGTTACGTCCATAAAATGCAGAAGACTCCTGCCAGTGACTGCTGTACTTATACAAGACTGCTGCTATTACATGTAATTTGTTGCGACCGCAGAAGAATCTGCAATTACAAGCGATCGCTCTGGTTTCTAATGGCAGAAGGTGATGAGATCTGTTGAAAATAGCGACTCTGCAGATGCCAGATGGTGTGGAGGTGGTGAATCAAACTGTGCATTACACGCAAAGGCTAAACATATTTCTCAACAACCATTGCATACATGTACATACATGCGTATATGCCTACTCTTCTATGTTTGAAAACCATTTTCTACGTAGGGCCTACACTCTTCTGTCTGAAAACAATCGTCACCATATCTACGTATACTCTTCTGTTTGTAAACAATCGTCACCCTATCTACGTAACTCTTCTGTTTGAAAACAATCATCACCATATCTACGTATACTCTTCTGTTTGTAAACAATCGTCACCATATCTACGTATACTCTTCTGTTTGTAAACAATCGTCACCCTATCTACGTAACTCTTCTGTTTGAAAACAATCATCACCATATCTACGTATACTCTCTGTTTGACAACAATCGTCACCATACCTATACGTATACTCTTCTGTTTGAAAACAATCGTCACCATACCTACGTATACTCTTCTGTTTGAAAACAATCATCACTATATAGATCTACGTTCTTTTCTGTTTGAAAACAATCGTCACCATATCTACGTATACTCTTCTGTTTGAAAACAATCACACCATATCTACGTATGCTCTTCTGTTTGAAAACAATCGTCACCATATCTACGTATACTCTTCTGTTTGAAAACAATCATCACCATATCTACGTATACTCTTCTGTTTGAAAACAATCATCACCATATCTACGTATACTCTTCTGTTTGAAAACAATCATCACCATATCTACGTATACTCTTCTGTTTGAAAACAATCGTCACCATATCAACGTATACTCTTCTGTTTGAAAACAATCATCACCATGTATACGTATACTCTTCTGTTTGAAAACAATCATCACCATATCTACGTTCTTTTCTGTTTGAAAACAATCGTCACCATATCTACGTATACTCTTCTGTTCGAGAACAATCGTCACCATATCAACGTATACTCTTCTGTTCGAGAACAATCATAACCATATCTACGTATACTCTTCTGTTTGAAAACAATCGTCACCATATCAACGTATACTCTTCTGTTCGAGAACAATCATCACCATATCTAACGTATATCTTCTGTTTGAAAACAATTATCACCATATCTACGTATACTCTTCTGTTTGAAAGCAATCATCACCATATCTACGTATACTCTTCTATTTGAGAACAATCGTTACTATATCTACGTATACTTTTCTATTTGGGAACAATCGTTAGGCTACCATATCTACGTATACTTTTCTATTTGAGAACAATCGTTACTATATCTACGTATACTTTTCTATTTGGGAACAATCGTTAGGCTACCATATCTACGTATACTCTTCTATTTGAGAACAATCGTTACCATATCTACGTATACTCTTCTGTTTGAAAACAATCATCACCATATCTACGTATATTCTTCTATTTGAGAACAATCGTTACTATATCTACGTATACTTTTCTATTTGAGAACAATCGTTGCCATATCTACGTAGGACGTCGTAGGTCCATACTCTTCTGTTTGAGAACAATCATCACCATATCTACGTATAATCTTCTGTTTGAAAACAATCGTCACCATACCTACGTATACACTTCCTTTTGAAAACAATCATCACGACGTCACAATATATATGTATGGCTTGTATGCTTTTCTGTTCGAAAACAGTCGTCACCATATCTACGTATAGACTACGCTTATGTTTGAAATCAATGGTAGGCTAACCATGGATACCCATATAATAGTCTACGTATGTTTTGCTGTTTGAAAACATTCGTGACCAAATCTATGTATATGTATGTTTTTTGTATAATATTATCTAGCCTACGTATAGGGTACGCTATTCTGTTTGTAAAGAATCATAACCTCGGTAACCGTGTCTACGTTTAGGCGAACTCTTTTGTTTGAAAACAATCGTCACCATATCTACGATTAGGATCTACTCTTCTGTTTGAAAATAATCGTCACCATATCTACGGACATACATGTACCCTTCATTTTGAAAATAATCGTCACCTTATCTACGAATATAGGCCTACTCTTCATTCTGAAAATAATTGTCACCATACGGTATCTACTTATAGTTTTCTGTTTGAAAACAATCTTAAGCATATCTATGTACATGTAGGCCATATAGATCTATAGGGTTTACTCTTCTTTTTGAAAACGATCGTCACCATATATACGTACAGGCTATTCTCTTCTTTTTGAAAACAATCCTAACCACATCTACATGTACATCTGTGTTTCGGATTCAACACGATCTCTTATTACGATTGAGCAGATCTGATTTTAGGTACAAGCTGTATACCTATTTCATACTCAATGTAGGCCTACTCAGATCTTGAGATTTTGCGGGATGATTGGCTCTCCAGATGCAATGGGTCTCCCTACTCTACCCTACTCCACTCCACACCGTAATGTCATAATTATTGTCTTTCTTTCCATGGGGATTAGACTTGGCTTAGGACGACAAGTTAGCTTCATTCTTGAGAAGCTTCTGTGTCATTATTTCTATAGTATCCATGCCATCAATAGCTGTCCACGACTCCTTCTGTGCCGCCACTTTCATACTAGATTGCAAGTCATGAAAATTCAATATTTCTGAAGCGAGTTAATATAAATCCGAGTCTATTATCTGACGACATTTAGTATAAGCGCCATCCATATAGTCTACCAAGTGAATGTCATCAAGCACTGAGAGGCAGATGAACACCGCAAACACCAAGTCCTATCTTCCGGTCCTAATCGGGGAGTCGGGGCCATACTCTACTTATGTAGTACAGTCAAAGTGGTTTTGTCTGAGTATTGCCGAGTATTCTGAAGTGAATTCAACGATCGCCGGCGGCATGTTGACTGCTCGCTTCTAAATAATGGTCGTTAACTCTGCTCTTGTTGTTGTTCAACATGCGTTTGTCTGTCGTGTCCAACCCTTTAGCTTTTAATCGTCTCATGAACGTTGCGATGTCGGATAAAATAGACACCGTCGTTATTTAGATCTATTCTCTCGTGATCTCATCGTTTGCCACTCTGAATGACCTAACAAAATGATACTACACGCGTTGGCTACCGCCACGCAATCCAGCCACTACACTTTTAAGCATCTCGTATAAAAGCGCGTGCGAGGAACTTTCAATGACGAGTTTACCGGTGAAATTCAGCGTAATGCACGTGAGAATGATTGATAAAAAAATTAACGATTTATATCAGTGGTTCCCAAACTTTTTTGACTGTCGGGCCACTTTTTCTAAGTTGGAGGACCCGAGGTCCACTTTTTCCTAGTTGAAGGACATTAGGGGCCACAGGGCTAATATTTAATTAACTAATGGCGTATAAAATCGTTACAATTGAATCAAAATAGAATGTTATTTTATTTGGACGTTAATAAATAGCATCGAACATTCTGTTTTGATGCGATTTATTAACGCCCAAATAAAATAATTTGTAATAGAAAATAATTATGTATTCTATCATGTCCAGATTGTCAATTTATACATATATTTTTCTTGATTCATTGAGATGCTGCGGGCCATTTTTGTAGACCAGGTGGGCCACTTTTGGCCCGCGGGCCACGGGTTGGGAACCGCTGATTTATATGCTAATTGCACGAAAGTTTTTTTTACAAGACGAGATTTTTTATCAAAATAGGGGTTTCGGAGAGCTTACCTTTGTAAACTGCACATATAGAGCTGCTATATACATGTAACTTATGTAAGCCATTGAGGTCAGTCTCAGTGCAGAACGCTAGAATATACTCGACCATGGGCATGGTGTAAGAAGGGACCTTGGGCAGTTTAGGCACATAATAAAAATCTGAATCTACAGCAGATGAAGCTTCAAATTTTGCTGGTCTCATATCGAAAAATATAAACTTAAACTTCATTTAAATTTGAAGCATTTCTATGGCACGGATTGTAGGAGGCTATAGGACAGCGGTTCTCAACCTGTGGGTCGCGACCCCCACGGGGGTCGCCTGACGATTTGCCAGGGGTCGCTTGAACCCTTCATAAATTTTCAAAATCTGTAGCCTACGCGTGTAATAGCAAGTTCAGCGCGATCCACTATGCTATAGAAACTAAAATTAATTTTTACTTGCTATTTTGCTATGATTAATTCTATAGATTGCGGCAGCTAATTTAATTTTTTCATTAATTTTTTAGCTTTAAAATGTAAATTGCTCTTTTTTGCATTTGTCTAAAATATAAAACAATAGGCCTATCAGTTTGCGCAAAGAATCTATGCAGTTTGCTATCATCAGGCCTAGGTATGTTTTTTGGGAAATTCTAGGTTGATGACTAAAAAAAAGGTCATCAGTTTTTTCCCTGTTCGCCCATCCTTCGAAAATTTCTGTGCGTACAAGAAAAAAATCCTGCGGGCGCCGCTGCTACCAATGGTGTGTAAATTGAAAAACCTTAGCAATGGGGAGGGTTACATTTATTGAAGTTTTTAACCATACCTTTCAGTACGGAAATTATGAGAAATTTTGCTGAGATAATAGATAAAATTGCTACCATATTGCAGTGTGGAAATATTTAAACAATGGGAGGAGGATACTTTCTAAGTTCTTAACCACGACTATCAGCAATGAAATGCTGTTAAAATGCTGCCATTGTAGTGTGGAAATTCAAAAAGTTTTCCAATAAAATTATAAGGCACATCCCCTCTCAAAACTCTGCTCGGCGCATTCATAAAGAGCACAAGTAAGGCTTATGAAATTGATAGCCTTCCTAAACGAATCAGCTATAGGTGAAAAGAGTGTTAAGAAAGAACCATCAGTCTATCAATTGACAGATGTTGAAAGTAGTCTATTGTTTAATAGTTGCACCATGAATAGACAAACTACAACGTCTTATTTGTAATGACATTTTGAAACCCAACAAATAGACAAGCGCCATTCGGGTAGGCCTACTAAACATTCTAACTATGCAGGAAAGCATGACCAGTAGGCAATTTTTAAGAACAAAACTGATGACTCCGAGAAGACGCACATGAGATGGGATGTTTGGGGAGTTCCAGCAGAAAGACGTGGCAGTTGAAGTGTCACAAACTGAAGAGACATTATTAGGAAACTTCAACTGCCGAATGGGCAGCCCTCAGAACCGCTATTAAGAGCCAGGAAAACGCACACAGTTGCCAAAAGCAATTTCGAATAATGAAGTCAAAATTTATAGCAATGGACATGGGACATAAATGGACAATGTTAAAAATATGCTGTTACGGACGGGGGTAAATCGATAAAAAAAATTGGGGGTCGTCACAACTATCAAAACCTTTTCACGGGGTCGCCGCACTAAAAAGGTTGAGAACCGCTGCTATAGGAGCTCATCTTCTACTAATGAAAAAATAAAAATTACAAGCTTTGTTGCACCATTTAGCGATGACGACAAATGGTGCCACAAAGCTTATATTTATTCATTGGTATACAAGGTCACTCTTTTGGAAATTGTCCTTGATAATAACTACCGTACCCTTTCTGAATACCTGAATCTCTAAACTTGTTTGCTTGTTTTTGTAAGCTGCGGCAGTCACTGTGGGTCATTTCCCGTTCCCTTTCACCCAGTGCAGCTGTACTTGCCATACTCCTTCCTGTGCTTGCTAGTAGTTGCATGGACTACTGCAGTGCCATCAAATTGGCCTCCATTTGGGGCGCATTGTGCGGGTTGAACGCGTTCTGCCTGCAGCTGCTAGACATTGATAGCATTTTAAAATGTGGCCATGTCTCGCATTATATATGGACCGTCTTACACCGATTTCCTATTCTGAAGGAGTATCGAACTTAAGATTTGGAAATGTCATTGCACCCCCTCCGGCCACTTGGGCCTACCGACAGCTCAAATCTTCCTTCTGCATCGTTTGGCGAACTGGTGATTTTCTTTGCGCTCAATTCAAAGACGCAACACCGTTCACCTTTAATGGTTGGTCCATGCAGTGACCTGAAACGTCCTTTCTTTTATAATCTGCGTGTTCTTCTAACCAACGACTCTTCATAAACCTTTAACAGACATTTTAGAATCGTTCGCCTTTATCTAAGATTGACTTCGACTTTGGAAAGTCTATAATTTTGTATCTTAGAGACTAGAGAGGCGCTATATTATGACTTCTCTGAATGGATGTGCTGTGGTGTCAGTTTAAGTGGGAGGTGCATTATATGGACAATGCCCTTTTCATAAACACCGAGCATTTTCGCGCTATATAATTGTTTCATCGCAAATGGTTACAGTCGCCCATTCGTCAATTCCATCTTAAAACCCGCATCCACTTCTGCCCACCTGTCACGTGTCTGCTATTTCTAGGCATCTGATTTCCAGTGGGGGAGAGGCGGGTGATGTCGGCCCCGTTCGTGCTTTACGACGGAAGGAAGAAAGGAGGGACGGACGACAAAGAGATGACTTCCGGTCTCTCCCCATTAGCCTTGTCGTCCTATCGTTTTCGGTTGGCCTTCCTCAGTTCATCGGGTGATGTCGTCTTAACAGGACGACGACGACGACAGCAACGACGATGATGATGATGATAACGACGACGATGATGATGATGATGACGACGACGATGATGACGACGACGACGACTGCAGGCGACAGCGATGCACTTCCGTTGTGGCGAATGAAGCGTTGATGGCTGTAAAGGTGTCATGATGATCATTCCCTCGTCTGTGTGGCTCTCTGTCTGCCTATGTCTCTGTCTGTTTCACTCTTTGTCACTCTGTCTCTGTCTCTGTCTCTGTCTCTGTCTCTCTCTCTCTCTCTCTCTCTCTCTCTCTCTCTCTCTCTCTCTCTCTCTTTTGTCTCTTTATCTGTCTCTGTTTATCTCTGTCTCTGTCTGTCTGACTCTTTGTCACTATGTCTCTCTCTCTCTGTTCCCTCTCTCTGCCTGTGTCTGTCTGTCTCTGTCTGTCTGTTTCACTCTTTGTCACTCTGTCTCTCTCTCTGTTCCCTCTCTCTGCCTCTTTCTCTGTCTGCTTCTGTCTGTTTCTCTCTCTGTCTCTTTCTGTCTCTCTTTTAGCAATAAAGGTCTATACGGTTGGCTTAGTGGACATCAAATCTGAACTCCCTTCTCGATGTACATGTATAGCATAGACGTGGTTGAATTTAATTTTCAAAGTCATATATTTTCATCAGGTGATAATCGATTCATGACGTCAGTCGCCGTCAGTCTCTCTCTAATCATTCTCTTATTTCTCTACGCATAATATGACATGGGAACCTTTTTGGATGGTGACTGCACCAACACCCGGGTCCCGAGATGAATGGATGTGCGGTGTTTAACGACGTCTTATGACAGCAATGAACCGACAGAAATTATCTTTAAACTGTTCTCACCGTTCGTGACATAACTGACATAACTAACTTAGTACGATGCAAGCCGAGGTTGACGAAACTCTGTAGACGAATGTCTACAGGTTATATAGCGCCGTTTATAATCTCAAGACGGGCAAACAATTGCACTGGGTTCAAACTGCATCGCCATATAAGCATATAATCTTCTTCTTTAGGTTCTCTGCCCAGTGGCAGGTCCGAACGTCCAATGTCTCCATATTTCACGCTGTTGTGCCATGTCTTTAAGTTCTCTGTAGCCCTTTTCCATTATCCCGTCCAGCAGTTTCTGTCTAGGTCTTCCTCTGCATCTTTTCCCCTCCAATCTTCCTTCAATTATTTCTTTCTGTAGTGATAATATAATAGTGAGCATATAATAATTATATATATATATGCATGAGTAATTGAGTATTTGAGTAAAGTAACTATGTTAGGCCTAATATAAGTAAGTAAGTAAGTATGTAAGTAAGTAAGTAAGTAAGTGTTTTCTTTAATGAGCCGCCTGCAAACGCACTGCGGGAACGTCGATCAGTTATGAAAATACAATGAACATATATACAGGGTGGGCCATAAAAAAGTAACCCCCTACGGTTTTTAGCCCATATCTTGGCCAAACATACGAATTTTTAAATGAAACTTTACAGTCCTAAAGGCAATTCATATTTACGTACAATGGTCAAATTTCAGCAAAATATTTCAAACAGAACATAAGTTATATCACTTTTAGCGAGGCCACCCCTCGTTTTTTGACGATTCAAAAACGTAACGCAACAAAAAGTAGGTTTTTGCCAATATCTTGGCCAAAAGTACGAATTTCGAAATGAAATTTTACAGGTTTACAGACAATTCATATTTACATAATTATGTTGGCCAGATTTCATAAAAATATTTCAAACGGAACAAAAGTTATATTACTTTTAGTGAGGCTACCCTACGTTTTTTGATGATTCAAAAAAGTCAGAAAACGATGGGTGGCCTAACTAAAAGTGGTATAACATTTGTTGGGACTGAAATATTTTGATGAAATCTGGCTCTCATTTGTAAATATGAATTGTCTTTATTCCTGTAAAATTTCATTTTGATATTCTTACTTCTGACCAAGATATTAGCAAAAACTAATTTTTTTGCGTTTCGTTTTTGAATCGTCAAAAAACGAGAGGTGGCCTCGCTAAAAGTGATATAACTTTTGTTCTGTTTGAAATATTTTGTTGAAATTTGACCATTGTACGTAAATATGAATTGCCTTCAAGATTGTAAAGTTTCATTTAAGAATTCTCATGTTTGGCCAACATATGGGATAAAAACCGTAGGGGGTTACTTTTTATGGCCCACCCTGTATATGATATATACATAACAAAATAATCAATAAATAAATATAATATGCTTAAGGCTGCATTTTGTGTTATTTTAGACACATGGGATGTGTCCTATGATATCAGAAGTATCTTCGGACCATTGCTGAATCTGCTAGTTTATGAGGAGAAAGAGAATCTATAGGCGTTTACTCTTCTGACATAAGAGGAAGTGCAAAAAGTGGGCGGGTGATTACGGTGAAGAAGTTGAAAAACGAAGTTTATGATGATGTGGTGGCTAAAATATTAATGCATCTAACACCTAACTACCTACGGGCATTGGTCCCTCGGTTGTTGATGATGAACACCTAACTACATTTTTCGAAGACAGAATCTTCTCAATTTAAAAATGCTTCTAGAACGATCTCCAATAGCATTACTGGTGACAAGGCACATGTAGCTACATTTGGGATGGGATACTCAGCTGACCAAACATGGTCAGGCTCAATTGTTTAACGAGTTACTTTCCAATCGATATACACTAATTTCATGCTGCCATAATTATTATTTATTTATTGTCATTATTGATAATATAAGTTCATTGCTGCCATAATTATTATTTATTTATTGTTATTATTGATATTATTAAATAAATGAATAAATTTGTTACGCGTCCAAGGTGTCATTGGATCTTTCGAATCGATCATCGACAGATCGATTAGACCCTGATCCGTCTGACATGCGCAGTTGGACATCTTCTTCTCGCACTGTGGCGCCACGTTGGCCGATGCGGATGAATGCAAGTGAGAGTCATTCAAGTGGAAATGCAGTCGTGCGTGCGACTCTGACGCAACGGAGTCTGGAACTAGAATTCAAAGGCACGAATTATCAGCCGTTAGAGGAAGAAAATGCTGGGTTAGTAGCGACAGAAGATCAAACAGTCCATTTCGATGTTTGGCCTATCCTGAACTCTACAGGAAGCCAATGCAGCTGATGGATTAATACAGAAGAACTTGTTTGCAATCGTAATCGTAATCTCCAAATTTCTTAAGCGCTACTCGAAAGCCAAGCGCGGGGCACCAGCTTAATAACGAGCGCTGCTTTGAGTCAAAGGAGTTCGTAACGGAATACGTGGCACTGCGTGAGTTATTGAGGTTTGGATTCGCTGCATCCTTCAAGCTCTAAGAGACCCACACAACTGAGTTAGCATAATTAAGAGACGACGAAAGAGACCGCCATGGTACATAATTTTATTCATAATCGGAGCAGCCGACCTTATGTGACGGATTGCTCTGATGTGATGAGAAACAAGATTTACACAGTGTACAGGGCTACCTCAAATGTCTGGCAGTATCTGATAGTGGCACAGCAGTGTCTGCGAGGTTAATACTAGAAAGCGAAGGCAAAGAACGCAGGCGTTGACATGACCGGAGAAAAGTTGCCTTAGACTTGACTAGCCTTTTGGACGAACCATTGAATATCCACAAATAGGGATTAAAGCCCAAGCTCGGAAATCGGCAGTTTCTCCGTAAACCAGACACGTGACCTTCAGAGGCGTGTCTGAATAGAGACGCGCTTGTTAATCAGCCTTCTGGTTCAAGTTTACCTGTAGACAAGTGCCCAAGATCATTCAACTCCCTAAACATGCCTAGCTGCCCGATTCCTCCCAGGTTATTTCTATGTAAATTAGCTATACCTTGTTTGTTTTCCAGATCTCCCCACTCACCTGTGTCTTCACCTCAGTCTATATAGGTCGTGCAAGTAATATTCCAACTCCCTGTGCACGTCTTTACCTCAGACTACATGTAGGTCGTACCCGAGCTTTCTATTACAGGAGGATCCTGGGTGGCCGAGTGGGTTGTAGCCCGCTCGCCGCGCCGGCGACGCGGGTTCGATTCCCCGGTCGGATCTTTACATACTGCGGGTTGCTCGGTCGCAATATAAACGTGGAGTCGACGCTGATATCATCTTCGTAATGGAAAAGAGTCGTTAAACCCATACATTTCATTTTTTCTTTCTATTACAGTAATAGAAGGCTCCTATTACAGTAATAGAAGGCTCTGGGTAGTACAAGTGATCTTCCCACTCACCTGTGTCTTCACCTCAGCCTTCACCTCAGCCTATAGGCCCTACAAGTGTTCCTTTGCTTATATAATACATGTAAATAAACATTATGTCCTCCTTCCTAATGGGCCAGGGCCCATTATATTTGGGTATATCAAATGGTCAGTTATACATAGGCCTATAATAGTTCCTTGCATTGTAGCATATCGTGTCTTGCATTAATATGCACCTCAATAGGTAGCAGTTGTTTGCTTTATATTCAACAAAAACAAGCCCATGTGGCCTAAGCTTGCTCACTGTCAACACAATGTTCAAGCTTTGCAACTATACAGCTTTGTAGGCTACTCCACCAGGGCCATATACGGGCCTTTTTGCTCATAACAATAATTATTGGAACTTAGAACAAATTTGTAAATATTCAGAAAGAAATAGATATAGTAACACACACACACGCACGCACCCACGCACACACACGCAGCTATATATGTTTGCATGTATTCTAAACTTGGGCAATAGCTAGCTACTGTGTGCAGAAGATACATGCTCATTCTTTAATTTCTATTATTGTTATGAGCAAAAAAAGCCCGTATGGCCTCCGCTTCTTCACTGTCAACACGAATTGTTAGGTCGTACTTTGCATGGTTCCAACAAAGACAAACTCCAGTGTTCTATTCTAGGCACAATGTGCACCATCATTGCAATTAATGACCACTTGATTGATTGGTGGAGTAGGGGTGCAAAGTTGTATAGTTGCAAGGCTTGCACATTGTTGAATATAAAACAAACAACTGACATTTCGATTACCTATTGAGATACCAAGAGGAGGGCGCAGGTCAGAGAGGGTGGCGTACCGGTGGAGGTCGGAGTGTGTGTGTGTGTGTGTGTGTGTGTGTGTGTGTGTGTGTGTGTGTGTGTGTGTGTGTGTGTGTGTGTGTGTGTGTGTGTGTGTGTGTGTGTGTGTGTGTGTGTGTGTGTGTGTGTGTGTGTGTGTGTGTGTGTGTGTACTATATCTATCACGTTGGAGGAGGTCGGAGGGGAACACGAAGTCGTCCTTGTCACAATCCTGCTCAACAGCAGAAGACTGAAGAAGAAGATTGAGATGCAAGACACATTATGTTACAGCGAAACTCTTGGATGACGCGACTGACGCGGTAATTCATTGTAGACAAACAAGCGACAGCCATGATGTGAAGATCGTCTAGAACTCTAGATGTTGAAATCGTCCGAAACGTGCAAATTACGCATGGTTTCCTCGGAAGGCATAAAAGAAACAGACCAGGTGGCATGATATAGAACCCAAGTAGTGACGTCTTGTCTTGTTGTAGTGTTATTGTCAAATTCTGAAAGTCTCCAAAAGTAGGAAGCACTTGCGGGTTTTAGTTGTTGCGAGAAACATTACTGTCACGTGTTGCATAAAATAAAATATCCTTCTTGAGCACGTAATTCCTCGAAAATAACTCTGCGGGCATCGCAGATTCGGACTAGGACGCATTATTTACACGTACACAACATTCCTTAGTCAGGAAACGGCTGAAAACTCAAGACAATCCCACATTTCCTCTAAACGAGTGCAGACCGCTACCGGAAGCGCGGCCATGCAAGAACCAAACTCATCAATTATGCAATTGAAACAATTTACAGGAACTCGGATCACAGAATACATAAATCTTAATTAACTAACTGAACAGACAGCCTGCAATACGAGGCCTAATAGTAGCCTAGCCTACAAAGCATATCCGCCCAACGGGGGTTCGAACTCAATACCTCTTGCTATCTACGCCAGCGTTATATATATATTCGTTTAATCAGAAATCAGGTTGACAAGCCGCAACACAGTTACAAGGTGAACAGAAAAATAGTTATATATGAAAAATAAAATTTTAAAAAAAATGTTTGTACATTGTTCAAGAGTTGCATTATTTATTAATTTTAAACTAATCTCTTATTTTTATCATTTGCTTTAAGCTATTGTAAAGTACTCTAGGTATGAAGTTCTTATCATCTTTAGTTGGCAATTCAAAATTATGAGATCTCAGGCGCAGACCGCAGCGACGCTTTATTTCAGGTGGAAACAAACTACGCAAGACATGGAATGGTTTGCTGCAGACTGACGCAAGCAGCTTGTCATCAGCTTCACGAACCATGTCCGAGACGTCTGGCGTATTGTCTGGTAGATAGCCCATAGCGTGCTATCCATTACTCTAACATTAACTTAACCGCTGCATGTCAGTGATGAGTAACTAATTAACTGGAAACTAATCAGTTATGCGAGTTTCTTGGGAGCTAATTCCGATTCTAATTAAGTAGTGACCAATTAGTTACCAATTTGAATTTTAATTAGGCCTAAAATTTGTCTAATTCCAATTAGACTAATATTTCACAAATAACTTCCTTATTAGCTTCGCCAGAATTCCTTTAGCGCACTTACTAAACTTTTACAGGTCATTAAATTTTTTCAATGTGTAGGCTTAATTTATAACCAATAAAGCGAGACTCTTATCTATAACAGGCTTAAGTGAAAGATTTCCACAGTAGCCTAGCCTAATAAGCAAACAATTTTATTTGTTGGACGTAGACCACTGATATATTACCAGTTAGGCCTAGGCCTATAGGCTATCGCCATCAATTGAAATATTGCCAGACTAGTAAAGTACACGTATGCAACATCTCTGCGTCGTTTTATATTCTATGTCAAAAACAATTGTTTTTTGTTGAGAGCTGATTTAAATTCTAATTAATTAGCTTCTAAAAATATTAATTCTAATGTTTAACGTAAAATTGGAACTAATGCTAATTCCGGTCAATAATAGTTACATGCACAAACTCTTAAATTACCCATCACTGCTGCATGTGGATCCCCACAGTGGCGCCCACATATATTTTTGCAGGGTGTGCAAAACACAATGGTCACCGTTAAGTTTATTAGCAAGAGTTTGCACAGTGATGTCTGAATGTAAATTTCTCAGCATCATTTTGTGTCTCATTAGTGCAAAGAAATTTGTTATCAGTCAAGAAGTTGTAGTTGAAAACACTGATGTCAATTTTCCAGGGCAGAAACGCCCTCTCTTGCCCCTAAGTGCGAGCTCCCATGTGGGTCCCACATAAAAGCGGTATGGGTCCCGTATAAAAACCCATGTGGGTCCCGTATTAAAACCATGTGGGTCCCGTATAAAAACCCATTTGGGTCCCTTATAAAAACTCACGTGGGTCCCGTATAAGAACCGTTATGGGTCCCGCTAAATTTCCATGTCCTTGAACTTGGACTCGAAACTCAGACACGACATGAGATCAACTCGATGATTTTGTGAGCCGTGCCTTCGTTCGGTATACTGCATAGGATTAATCTTCAGACAACGGATTATTTTTTCCGACGACGACGATGATGATGACGACGACGACGACGCCTCAGAATTCTAATCCCAGCAGCAGAGGCAACAGCAGAGGTCAGAGTTGAAAAGATTATGCATTCACCAAGGCATACAGGGTGCGCCAAAAAAAGTAATCCCCTACGGTTTTTTGCCCATATCCTGGCCGAACATATGAATTTTTAAATGAAACTTTACAGACTTAAAGGCAATTCATATTTACGTACAGTGGTCAAATTTTAAAAAAATATTTCAAACAGAACAAAAGTTATATCACTTTTAGTGAGGCAACTTAGCGTTTTTTGACGATTCAAAAACGAAGCGCAACAAAAATTAGGCTTTTGGCCAATATCTTGGCCAAAAGTAAGAATTTTGAAATGAAATTTTACACGCTTAAAGACAATTCATATCTGCACATGATGGCCAGATTTTATCAAAATATTTCAAAAAGGACCAAAGTTATACCACTTTTAGTGAGGCCACCCACCGTTTTTGACGATTCAAAAACGAAAAGCAACAAACAGGTAACAAAAACACGCTTTTATTAAGTCTCATCTCAAATAACTGTTGTCAAATGAACTTGGTAGTGCTTCCCAACTTGTGTTCAATGTGCCCACCACCAGTGCCAAAACTTCTTTTGAGTCTCTTTGCAAAGTTCTTGATGGATCTGTTGATTAATCTGACAGATTCTTTTTTTATCAATTTGATTGTCATCTTGCTAAGTGACTCTCAGTGACGTGCAGCTACGCTGGCGCCCTGTTCCTTTTTTAAATAGTTATAATAATGATCATCTGTCAATATCAAGGCTATCTGATAACAATTATTTGAGATGAGACTAAATAAAATTGTGTTTTTGCTACTTTTTGCTGCGTTACATCTTTGAATCGTCAAAAAACGGTGGGTGGTCTCTTTAAAAGTGCCATAACTTGTATTCTGTTTGAAATATTTTGCTGAAATCCGGCCATCATGTGTAAATATGAATCGTCTTTAAGCCTGTAAAATTTCATTTCAAAATTCTTACTTCCGGCCAAGATATTGGCCAGAATAATTAAATTGTTTTTTTCTTACTTTTTGCTGCGTCGCGTTTTTGAATCGTCAAAAAACGGTGGGCGGCCTCACTAAAAGTGATATAACTTTTGTTCTGTTTCACATATGGCGATGAAATTTGGCTATTGTGCGCAGATATGAATTACCTTCAAGCCCGTAAAACTGGATTTGAAAAATTCCTATTTTTGACCAAGATATTGACAAAAAGCCGTAGGGGATTACTTTTTATTGGCGCACCCTGTACATGATGGAGTATAACAAAGCTATTCATCAGAAGAAAGGAAGAAAGGAAGAAAGGAAGAGAAGGAAGGGACTGAGGCGATCGATGGCAGGAAGAGAGAAACGTGGATGGAGTGAGGGGTGTGGTGGGGTGGGGAAAGAGAGATTTAATTCAAAGGAGGATCGTCGTCGTCGTCGTCGTCGTCGTCGCTAGGTGGCGCCGTTCAAACATTAATTAGAAGATCAAATGCAGATATGACGAATCTCATCTCATCGCTCGTCTCACTCAACATGTCACTTGTCACTCTGTCTGTTTGTCTATGTCTCCTTCTCTTTCTCTGTCTATGTCTGTATGCTTGTCTGTCTGTCACTCCCAGTCTCTGTCTCTGTCACTCTCTGTCGCTGTTTCTGTTTCTGTCTCTGTCACTCCCTGTAGCTGTCTCTGTTTCTGTCTGTATGTCTGTATATGTATGTCTGTCTGTCTGTCTGTCTCTCTCTCTCTCTCTCTTTCTCTCACATTCGCGTTTCCTTTCTATTGCCTTTCATCATATCCATCGTTCTCTCTAGCACTCTCAGTCTCCTCGTCTATTGCCTTTTTGTCACTTCTTATTCTACATCCATCCATCTCCGTGTGTGCAGTGTGCAGTGTGCATGTCAATTGTCTATGTCTATCACTTCATCTTTTTCTCTTCTCATCTCTTCCCTTCTTATCTCTATCATTCACTCGCTCTCTGTCTTTCTGTCTGCCTGTCTCTGTGTGTGTTTGTCTGTCTCTCTCTTTCTATATATATATGTGTGTGTGTGTCACCTCTTGCTTATTGCCTCTCTCTCAACCTTGGTCTATTTTCTGTGGAGTGCTGCTGGGAATTCATAGACCTACTCCACCGGATTTCCCCTCTGATTTCTCCATAGCGCTCTGCCTCTCTCCAAGTCTCTTCCAAATGAAGAACTGTTCGCCTCTGTCGTCCAGAAAGTTGATGACGAGTTACAGATCAACTATATACAGTATAATGTAGGGCATTGTAGGTCCATGCATGCATGGATCAAGTATAATAATATATTTATGTATGTTTATATGTTTGTATGTTTGCTGAGTTGTTGGCATCTGGGACTTTACAAAGCTGTTTTTAAGAACGTCTCAACATAAAAGGTTTTACATTTACAGATTGAACTTCTTCCGATGAACGAAGCAATAATGAAACTGCAGACGAGCATTTCGAAGATGCGTAGGTGAGAAGCAATAGGGAGAGGAACAAAGAAGAGAAGGATAACGAGGAGGAGGAGGAGGAGGATAGCAAGATGGAGGACGTCGTGACTCCTCCTGCTTCGCTGCGTGGTCGTCATCCTCTGAAGGATGTTCGAGTGGCTCTTCTGGGTCGGGCGCCCCTCGAACGAGCCTCGTCCGTTCCAGACAACAGTAGCGCCAGCGTGGCACTCCTCGGATGCAACAGCGGTCGGCGGTCGATGAAGAGGACGTCGGCTAGAACAGCAGCGGGCAGAGCGGCGATGCATGAAGAGGACGAGGCACTGGGAGCCAGTACATCGGTCTTCGGAAGGCTGCGAACCTCACTTGAATCGATCTATCGAGCGGCGTCTGGCTCGAGCATCAACATCAGTCGGAAGTCGTACGAAAGACTGACTGGAACCGAACCAGAGATGACGGTTGCTGCTGCTGCTGCAGTGGTGCCATCTCAAGGTCAGATGGAAGATGCCTGTCGCCATCCACCTCTTCCACAATCGCCCCTTCTACCATCTAACATCGCCCCTCCACACCCTCCTCTTCCCCCTCCTCCACCGCCCTCTCGAGTTCCATCTTCCGTTCCCACAAACGAACGACTTTCCATTCGCATCGACGAAAACAACATTCCACAGATAGACGTCGCCATCACTCCCCCCGACGAAGACCACCATCATCGGAGGCCGCCAGGGGGCGTCGTCGTCAGCGGCCAGCCTCCCCGCGGGGGCCTCACCCTCGGTCTAAGGACGAGCACCACCACCACCACCTCCTCCTCAGGCCTTCACAGTCGACGCCGCGATCGACCGCAGTTCACCAGCATGAAGGTGAGACGCCATCATCGATGCGACCCCTTGCGGCGGATGGGGGACGACTTCGACGACGACCTCATCTACGACGACGACGGTCAGGGAATGTTCGTGTCCAGTCCCACTGTCCACTGCCCGACACTGACCATCACGATGGACGTGGACGACGAGTCACTGGTCAGCGACTACATCACGCCCAGTCCCTACTTCGGGTACCGAGGAGCGGGAGTGGCCGCCGCCTCCGCAGGCACCGCGGGGGACGGCGCCGTCGGCTCGCAGTGCGCGAATGTCGGAGACGACATCAGTCTCTATGGGACTCCGAAGGAGGAATTATCGCCGTTCAAGGACGGCGATGGATCGAGGTCCTCTCCGAGCAATTACCTCAAGGACCAGATCATCTCCTTCTTCCAGCCGTCCGACAACAAGCTGGCGATGAAACTGTTCGGCAATAAGAACGCTCTGATGAAGGAGAAGCGGCGGCAGAAAGAGGCGGGAAACTGGGTCATACACCCGTGCAGTAACTTCCGGTAAGCCAAGGATCCATAAAGATGATCGTGTATTGACGAAATTTATTCACAAAAGAAATTCATTTCTTGCAGATTTTTGGTAATCGAAGGCTAGAGATATAATTGTGTCAATCAATCAATCAATCAATCAATCAATCAATCAATCAATCAATCAAATATTTTTATTTTATTTCTATACTAGTTTTGGCACTCTGCATGTTCGATTGTATACCAAGGTTATTCAAATGCATGGATCAACTATTCTTTCCCAATTTAATCTGATGACTTATAAAGCGCCATTATCTCAAATATCCAGCACATCAATCGATGGTTAGGATATACTTCGAAGGAACAATACAATCTGAAGATGGTCAGGATATGCTTCGAAGGAACAATGCAATCTGAAGATGGTCAGGATATACTTCGAAGGAACAATGCAATCTGAAGATGGTTAGGATATACTTCGAAGGAACAATGCAATCTGAAGATGGTCAGGATATACTTCGAAGGAACAATGCAATCTGAAGATGGTTAGGATAAACTTCGAAGGAACAATACAATCTGAAGATGGTTAGGATATACTTCGAAGGAACAATACAATCTGAAGATGGTCAGGATATGCTTCGAAGGAACAATGCAATCTGAAGATGGTCAGGATATACTTCGAAGGAACAATGCAATCTGAAGATGGTTAGGATATACTTCGAAGGAACAATGCAATCTGAAGATGGTCAGGATATACTTCGAAGGAACAATGCAATCTGAAGATGGTTAGGATATACTTCGAAGGAACAATGCAATCTGAAGATGGTCAGGATATACTTCGAAGGAACAATACAATCTGAAGATGGTTAGGATAAACTTCGAAGGAACAATACAATCTGAAGATGGTTAGGATAAACTTCGAAGGAACAATGCAATCTGAAGATGGTTAGGATAAACTTCGAAGGAACAATGCAATCTGAAGATGGTTAGGATATACTTCGAAGGAACAATACAATCTGAAGATGGTCAGGATATGCTTCGAAGGAACAATGCAATCTGAAGATGGTCAGGATATACTTCGAAGGAACAATGCAATCTGAAGATGGTTAGGATATACTTCGAAGGAACAATGCAATCTGAAGATGGTCAGGATATACTTCGAAGGAACAATGCAATCTGAAGATGGTTAGGATAAACTTCGAAGGAACAATACAATCTGAAGATGGTTAGGATATACTTCGAAGGAACAATACAATCTGAAGATGGTCAGGATATGCTTCGAAGGAACAATGCAATCTGAAGATGGTCAGGATATACTTCGAAGGAACAATGCAATCTGAAGATGGTTAGGATATACTTCGAAGGAACAATGCAATCTGAAGATGGTCAGGATATACTTCGAAGGAACAATGCAATCTGAAGATGGTTAGGATATACTTCGAAGGAACAATGCAATCTGAAGATGGTCAGGATATACTTCGAAGGAACAATACAATCTGAAGATGGTTAGGATAAACTTCGAAGGAACAATACAATCTGAAGATGGTTAGGATAAACTTCGAAGGAACAATGCAATCTGAAGATGGTTAGGATAAACTTCGAAGGAACAATGCAATCTGAAGATGGTTAGGATATACTTCGAAGGAACAATACAATCTGAAGATTGTCAGGATGTGCTTCGAAGGAACAATGCAATCTGAAGATGGTCAGGATATACTTCGAAGGAACAATGCAATCTGAAGATGGTCAGGATATACTTCGAAGGAACAATGCAATCTGAAGATGGTTAGGATATACTTCGAAGGAACAATGCAATCTGAAGATGGTCAGGATATACTTCGAAGGAACAATACAATCTGAAGATGGTTAGGATATACTTCGAAGGAACAATACAATCTGAAGATGGTTAGGATATACTTCGAAGGAACAATGCAATCTGAAGATGGTCAGGATATACTTCGAAGGAACAATACAATCTGAAGATGGTTAGGATAAACTTCGAAGGAACAATACAATCTGAAGATGGTTAGGATAAACTTCGAAGGAACAATGCAATCTGAAGATGGTTAGGATAAACTTCGAAGGAACAATGCAATCTGAAGATGGTTAGGATATACTTCGAAGGAACAATACAATCTGAAGATGGTCAGGATGTGCTTCGAAGGAACAATGCAATCTGAAGATGGTCAGGATATACTTCGAAGGAACAATGCAATCTGAAGATGGTCAGGATATACTTCGAAGGAACAATGCAATCTGAAGATGGTTAGGATATACTTCGAAGGAACAATGCAATCTGAAGATGGTCAGGATATACTTCGAAGGAACAATACAATCTGAAGATGGTTAGGATAAACTTCGAAGGAACAATACAATCTGAAGATGGTTAGGATAAACTTCGAAGGAACAATACAATCTGAAAGCTGCGTTTACTGAATCTGACCAATCAAACTTTGTTTAATAAATTGTTTTATTTGTTTTTCTTTTTTGCCGAGGCTCGTCTTTGGCAGATTTCTTGAATGGGTGCTATATAAATCCATGGAACGAATGAATTAATTAAGGAACCGGACAGGAAGTCTGATCCAAAACTTAGAAATGATATTAAATAATTTATTATCTTGAATTTAACTGTGTCGCCAAGGAAATTTAACTTAGTTACGGCAGTCTGGTAAGTCATGGCAAAATTTCACTGAATTGGCTCTCTCCACTGAAACCTTTACGCACACGGCTTGCTAACCTTACTTACTCTCTTCGTCTGCGTCTTTTTCTCTTTGCAAACATGTATTTGTTTTCTTCTTTGTCTCATGGCGTCTCTCCCTTTATTTGTCTCTGTCTAGACGTTCTCGCTCTCTTCTTTCTCTGTCTCCCTCCGTCTCTCCCGTTTATCTGCTATTTACCTCTTTTTGTCACTTTCATCTCTCTACCTCCACATTCATACATCGTTTTTGCTTCGTCTTAGTATACCCACCAACTGCATCAACTTCATAGGCGCAAGTTCTCATTTCTCGTTAGGTTAGTTCTTTTGCTCTGCTGCTTCCTTTAAGGCGTTTTGCCGATCCTAATCGAATCTTTTGCAAACAGCAATCACAGTTTCAATTCTTAAGGTTAAGAGCCACACCCATTTCATTCGCACCGTCAAACGTGTAGCTACCCGGTACACCACCTGCTGCCAGACATAAAATTAATATAACCATCGATTCCATCATCTGCAAGTGACTTCTAGACATCGCACTGCGTAGGTCTATATATGGAGAAGCTATAGCTTCCGCCCACGTTCTACGGCTATTTGCATTCGATTATAACCCATAAAACCGTAATGGTGAAGCTAACGAAAGTACATGGAACTATCATCTGCGTAAATTGATCTGTAATTTGATTGCAATCGTTGGTTGTGGTCCGATGTCTTTGAAATGATTCAGCTATACTTGTATCTTTACGGCTACCGTATAGATTAATTCATTTGTGGCAGCGTCAAGGGGTAAAATGGGCCGCGACGCCCCAACGCTGTTAAGCGCATATTGGACCACTGATATCACTTTTTTATGTGTTCGAAATCTGGCGCAACCCTGTCGCCATAAATTGCTTTGCGCGTCTGCTTTGGCGAAGATGAAATCTCGGGGGGTGATGGATTCTAACGATCGATACCTACTCTCTCCTGCGTAACCGCTTTCCTCTCGCCGCATGTGTATGCAAATAGACAAAGACCGTATTCTACACCATTGGAGTTGTCTCGGTAGAAGATTTCCTCAGCCGATTTCTTCATCCTTTATATTGAACGTCCAGGTCATCGTAGATTTAGATGCCATCCGATGGACAACAGTTCCGTCTGATTAAATCACATTTTGAACAGTCAAAACGACTTCGTTCTTATCTTATTAGGACCTATTCAAGATCAGATCAATGCACTGGTACAGTCTCGAAATAGCAACTGTAATAAATTGTGACTGTACATTATACGGCGCATTTAAAAGACACTTTCGTAGAGGCTGTCGTAATCGCCAACAGCGTAACGCTTAACATATGCGTCAGCTTGAGAGACCTGACGTCTTCACTCTTCAAGTGAGTGCACAATTGTACATACATGTGCGACGTGCGTGTATTCCAGGCTGTGAAGAACCGCTGACGATGGCACTCCATGACTATCGTAGACCACGACTGTGTTCCGGGCTCTACATATCGACCTATTTTTCTTCTATTTTTATTTTTGTTTAACTCTTGGTTTACGAGCAGTTACGCTTCGCCAGGTACCCTAGCTTCTGCTGTACCAGGGGCTTACGGAGGCTTAGCTCATGCCAGCGGCCCAGCAGGAAAAAATTATTATTTCACTTTGATCTAAGCCAAGGGCCGAGAAGTGGTATTTATTTATGCGTTGCTGGGGCTTATATATGGGTTGGTCGCTATCATTAAAAATGTATACCTAACAAGATCTTCAAGTAACCCATTGTTTAGCGAAACTCACGTCTGCCAGACAACTGAGACAGATGATGCTGGACTGGATGGTGGAGGACGGCTACCAAAAGCTGAGAGGCCGCAACGGAGGATGGAGTGGCGGCATTTTGCTTTCGAACCTGTCTATATATATATATATATATATATATATATATATATATATATATAAGGCAGAGAACTCGAAGAAGAGAAGACGTCTGCCAGAGACTTTGATTTTTAACGCACGCAATCTTCGCAATTTTACTTAAATAATGCGGCATGATTGAGCAGCCTTTGAAGTGCACTGCAGGACAGTTATACAGAAAACCGGATTGCCGCTATCTCACGCGTGTTAAAAGGGTGCTAATAGCATGCCTAAAAAGCACGTCTATCCTACATGTATATGGGGCTTCGGGAATTGAACTCGAGTCCACTGATCTCCATGCCAATAGATTTATCCAATGCGCCACATCCACCTTCCCACGCCCCTCACCCTTCGTCTGTTCGTTCGTCCCCCTCATATCTTTCATATCCCAGAGGAATATTTCAGACCCGGGTAGTTTTTCAAACCACTTTCAACCCTGACCTGCTTTAGCTTTAAAGTAGCGGCTCACAAATGTGTAGATTATTATGATTACTTGAGTGCAGATGGCGCCACTGGTTGACGATTGTTAAGCTTCTGGTGTACTATGCTATATGCTATACTATGCTATACTATGCTATACTATACCATGCTGTGTTATAGTATACTATTCTGTACTATATGCTAAACTATCATATGCTACACTGTGCGACACTTTGCTGCGCTATATAATACTGTACTATGCTATGTTATATTATGCTATTATACCCTAATATACTATATTTAATGCTATAAATAGAATGCCATAACCAAGGCATACCACGCTATACATTGCTAAACTATATCGTGCCTTACTGTACTCTACTATTCTATGCTATAATATAGTGTTATATATTCTACTATGCTGTGCCGTCACAGCCGTGCCGTGCTTTGTTATGCCAATCTGTAATCTACTATCTTCTTCTTCAGGTTCTCTGCCAATTGGCAGGTCCAAAAGTCCAATGTCTCCATCTTTCCCGCATCTACTATAGTATAGTATATGCTTGCTGTATGGCCTACAGATGTCCATTCGGAACAAAGCAAATCAAGCAAGATCTGATGACCTACATATATATATATATATATATATATATATATATATATATATATATGCGCTTCTATAGTTATCTTTGGTCATAGGCTACTTCTTCCTATTCTCTGTCAGTGCTATCAGAATTGTAGAAATAAGACTGGGAGGGTTCAGACGTCGATTTATGTGAACTTGTGATGTGCTACGAGGATTTTACTATATGACGTCCCAAGACAGACTTGTGGTTGAAGCCCACCAGCCCCCCGGCAATTCTCACCCTGTCTGTCAGCCAATCACAAGTGCTCTCACAGCTAATGCTTGACGTATCGTCATCGTCCATATCTTGTTTCCGTGTCTTACTAATCACATTAACCGAATTTTTCTTTCCGTGCAGTCGTCGACATAATGTAATATTTACGTCACTCCTCCGAGCAGACGACGTTTCTGCCAACTCGTAATGCGCTGGCTTCCTGGCCAAACGAACTTGGCATAATGCCATTTGTGTGCTGCACGTGTGTATGAAATATTGCATTCGGTGATTCCTAAGGCGATGCCTTGGTTGGTCACGAGAGCTACGAGAGCCACGAGAGCCATGAGAGCCACAAGAGCCACAAGAGTCACGTGAGCCACGAGAGCCACGAGAGCCACGAGAGCCACGAGAGCCAAAGCTTCTTCAGCCGATGAACACGAGAGCCACATGCTTCATCCGGGTTATTTTGCATCCTTGCATCCAGCCGAGAAAGTGGCTGAAAGAAGAGTATCGCCGATGCAATTTCTAAAGACAGAATCTGCCTGTGCCTCACCAACCATACCTCTCCTTCCTCCTCCTTCTCCTCCTTCTCCACTTACTCCTCCTCCTATTCCTCCTTCACCTCCTCCTCCTTCTCTGCTCCTCTTCCTCCTCTCCTCCTACTCTCACTGCTTCCCCCGCATCCCCCATATCTTATAAGCATCCCCCATCTGCATCACATCCCCCATCTCCTCCGAATTTCCCCATCTTCTCCGCACCCCCTCATTGCCTCCGTGTTCCACATCTCTTTCGCATCCCAATCCTCTCCCTCAATTTCCTTTGACTGCAGCAGCAGCAGCAGCAGCGATGAGGAGCACGTGGCAATTACACGGACGACACGTCCACATTAGCAGCCTGCGTGGATACGTGTGCTGTACGTGTTTGTCCATCTACATATGCTTATGTTCACGTGCCTGTGTTCGTGTGTATATGCCTCTGTGTGCGTGCATGTGTTCGTTGATTAAGTTGTAGGCATAGGACGTTGAAAGAGACATGCCTCGTATACTTCTGTAGATGACATAGAATGTAAAATTGCTTTGACGACGACGACCGATTGAAAAGCTGCTGCAGTTGCTTCGTCCAACGCTTCATTCAAAACCAAAATATAATATCCGTCACGGCATTTGATTATAGACGACAATAAACAACCAGGGAGATGGGGTGGGGGTGGGGTTGGTGAGGGAAGAAGAGCAAAGGATCGATATAAAAAAACGTATCGACCGGTTTTGCCGCCACTCAGTATTTGACGCGCGTGTTACACGAATATAGGAAAAGATGATTTCTCCTTCGCTTCATATATATGACGACGCAGATTAAAGATGAAAAGATGACGACGCAGATTAAAGATGAAAAGATGACGTGCTATAGTATAGATGAAAGATGACGCTTTCTTATCAGCTGCCACAGACAATAATGTTCGTCATCTGCTGTCAACATTGTATTCGACGACCAACAGGACATCGCTTGTCTCACGATCCATCCTTTCTCATGTCTGTCTGCTGCCTGTTCTGTATCTCTCTCTGCTTGCACGCGTGTCTGTCTACATGTCTGTCTGTGTATCTGTCTGCTCGTCTCTTTGTCTATCTGTCTGTATGTCTCTTTGTCTAGCTATCTGTCTGTTTACGTATTTGTCTGTATGTATGTATGCATGTGCTTCTGTTTGTTTGCATGTAGGCTATGTCTGTTTGATGGTACTGCATGGATATTTATGTTTCTTATGTACGCTCACTCTGTCTCACTCACTCTTTGCAATCTTTGCATGATAATAATAATCCTTAGATATTATTATATCCCCTTATTAGATCTATCTTATAAAACCTACACTGACGGATGCAACGAACTGAAGAGAAAAGCGCAGCGAAGAGAAGAATGGCGTCATTGGAAGTTGAAACCTGCCGAGGGAGGGACAGAAAAAAAATTAAAGAAGAAGATTATCCTACATGTATATATGGAGTCAAATTTCATCTATCGTTTTCGACTGCATCGTGCATCTTGTCATCTCGCATGGCGTCCGTTTGCCTGTCTTCTTCTCTCCTTCTGTGTCTCCCTTGAAATGGCTGAGGCATGCAATTAAATACGTCACGTGCCTTTCTCATCCTACTTGGATAAAGGAGAAAAATGCTTGCCTCAGTCGTTCCTTTAGCTTTAGCTTTCCTCCCACATGTGCAATTGCTCCTGTTCGATATTTCGATCAAAATCTGTTCCTCTAACACGATTAATCCGCCAGTTCTTAGCGAAAGATCGATCCTCATCAGATCTATAGCCTCTCTATAGACCATATACCGTCTTTGGTGTTGAGTATTCTTCATCGTGAGCAGCGAAATCGTCTCCTGGAGAGCACTTAACTATCTTCTCATCTGAGCAGCACGTTCTTCACATCTTCTGCTCCTTTCAACCGTTTCCTTAGAAACTATTCCAACGAAATCATCTTTATTTGGACCAAGTATACAGAAATATTTCCCTACAGAGCGTCAATCATTTCTTGAATCGTTATGTCGTCCAGTCTTAAAATAGAAGTTACACAGATAGCTAGGCAGACAGACAGACGGACAGATAGAAGACAGACAGACAGACAGACAGTGAGACAGACAGAGAAGCAGAGAAACCGACAGACCGACAGACTGACAGATGACAGATAGCTAGGCAGACAGACGGACGGACAGATACTTGGACAGACACATACATACATACAGACAGACTGATAGACAGACAGACAGAAAACAGACAGACAGAAAACAGACAAACAGACAGACTGACAGATGGCAGACGGACAGACACATTGACAGACACATACATACATACAGACAAACAGACAGAAAACAGACAGACATGGAAAGGTAAATATATTTACAGATAGACACACAGATAAACAGATAGCCAGGCATTCATGTAGGCAGAAAGAGCCTGAGAAAGAATTAACCACACGCAACTTGAATTCCTGAAATTTTATTTTTGCTATAGTCTAATTATTATTCGTCCAATTTCTGGTGACTCGTTTTTTGACTACACGCCCATTCTCTGCAGCGCTGCTCACTTGTCGCTCACTCGTCAAGCGATGAGGTCATCTATCGACCAACCGACTGACCAACCGACTGACCAACCGACCGTTCGAAGGGAAGAAGCCAGACAGACAGACGGAACAGCTGAGGGAGGAGTGAAGGAGAACGAAGGAATGGCATGAGGAAAGATGTCCAGAAGAAGAGAAGAAGGGAGGAAGTAGTATGAGCGGACGGGGAGTGGAAGAAGATAAATAGAATAGATTCTATTATTATTCTATCATTCTATTATTCTATTATTCTATTATTATGCCTAAAGACAGGTAGTAAGATGCACCGCACGGTAGGCTACCGATCGTAATTTGCTTGCGGTGTAGCTTTTAATGGCAAGAAAGTTTCCAGATGGGTCAACTCTTTGATTCTGAGACGTAGGCCTATCATAAATCACGCATCTGAAGGATTCTGAATTTGAAACAGTAGCCTGCACTCTAAGACTTCTTATAAACGAATCGAGTGGTTTTGTCAATGCTTCGCACCAACTTTGAATGAGGATTCTCTGCCGTCGTCAATCAGTGGATTACTTTCTAGCCATGATTTAGGACCTAGGGCCTATACATATGCCATCGTAGTAAACAGCCATAATCCAAATACAAATAGACGTAAATTTATGGCGATTGTTGAACTGAATCAGGAATAGCCATGCTATGGTAAACCTGTCTTAGTCGACGGTCGTTGGTTGATTCGTGTATTCAAAGCGCAACGAGAGAATTCCTTGAGGTGCTGTTCGTTATGTTCCGGTGAATTTACGTATACAGGATGGAACACCATGGCAGCTATCGATCAATTTTAGATTAGATCTCAACGACCTAAATGCTTAGGCGTAGCCAACGAGTATATACAGGGTGGGCCAAAAAAATCCACCTAGGTTTTTTGCCAATATCTTGACCAACAGTAAGAATTTCGAAATGACATTTTACAGGTAAACTGAAATTTCGGCATATGAAGTTGAAAGATTCATATCTTTTTATCAGTTCAACTTTATCTCATGAAATTTTGGAATCATATTCTTGGTCCAATTCTCTAAATATTTGAATTTTTTTAGCGTGATGAATGTAATATCAGCCATCGGAGATATTTGAAAAGCAGTTTGTCTTACTTTTTTGAATCACGGTGTATATATGTTTGAAGCAAGAGGCAATTGCACGTCCTCTTGTTTTTATACAATAGAATTTCGATTGAACAGCGATGAGAAATTTTTTAGGTCCTAAAGGCTACAACCCTTGACCGTCAAATCTCTCTACACTTCAGGAAGCAGAGCGTTTTTGTGATACAGTATTATTTTCATCAATCTGCACGATGCTACAGCTACAGAAACTCTCTCTCTCTTTCTCTCTCTCTGTCTCTTTCTCTTTCTCTTTCTCTCTCTCTCTCTCTCTCTCTCTCTCTCTCTCTCTCTCTCTCTCTCTCTCTCTCTCTCTCTCTCTCTCTCTCTCTCTCTCTCTGTCTCTCTCACTCACTCTCTCAATCTCTCGATCTCTCGATCTTTCTGCCGATCGATTCCTGCCGCAGTCAATGACCCTTTACGGTTTACCGCACTGAGAAGACTAAGAACCTTTTTTGAGAACAGCAATTTCCGATGTCTATGTTGCAACTGCTATTGTTGCTGCCTGCTTGTCACTGTTAGAACAATGTTTCAATAGCTGCAGATGATTTTTGCGTTCCATGTACAAAGGAGAAAGCAGAGTACCTCCGAAGAAGAGCACTCGATGTGTGTGTATGTGTGTGTGTGTGTGTGTTTGGACGTGTGTGTGTATGTGTGGGTGTCGTGTGTGCAAAGGCTGAGTGGCAAGTGTGGCAGATGTGGAATGTATGAGGGACAAGAGAGTTTAGTTGTTAACGAGTCATCTGCATGATCTGCTGAGTGCAAGCAATGTGCTTACGGTCAGAAAGAATCTTAGAGGAAGAGAAAGAACGCCCAGAGGCAGAACAGGAGAAGCTCCGAGGCTGTTTGCGAAAGGCCTACGGCACTATGAATTTGGAGTATAGGCCTATAATATTATTCAACTGCAGTGAGAAAGAAGGCAATAAAAGAAGAATTGGAAGGTATACTGTGCAGGAGCCAAGGAGTCAAGACCATCAGAGGAGCAGCAATGCAGCAGGTATTGCGAAACGCAACCAAGTCGCCAGTCGCATGCAGAAGAAATTTCTTTCGATAGAGGCTTCCCCGGTGAGGCATGGCGGAAAGAATTTGCAGGTGCACTGTTTAAGATCTAGCACTATATTTTATATGAGAGCCATGACAGGAGCAGAAATAGAGTAATCGTTCCCTGTAATTACAGAGAAAGGCGAGCTGTCGCTTAAATTGAAGCAAATTACTTCCGGATGGATGAAGTAGATGAAGTGGATGACATTCTGGCCAAACAAGAAGGAATGATTGGAGGAAACCTGCCTTTCATGGATGGACAAGGTTAGGTTGCTTTGATGGATTTTTTGCCACGGCAGGACATTAATGATACCTTGGATAATAACGGAGTCGAGATCAACACGCTATGAAAAAGATGTGTGATGGTGAAAGATGTGTGATGTTGAAAGATGTGTGATGGTGAAAAGATGTGCGATGGTGAAAGATGTGTGATGGTGAAAGTTGTGTGATGGTGAAAGATGTGTGATGGTGAAAGATGTGTGATGGTGAAAGATGTGTGATGGTGAAAAGATGTGTGATGGTGAAAGATGTGTGATGGTGAAAGATGTGTGATAGTGAAAAGATGTGTGATGGTGAAAGATGTGTGATGGTGAAAGATGTGTGATGGTGAAAGATGTGTGATAGTGAAAAGGTGTGTGATGGTGAAAGATGTGTGATGGTGAAAAGATGTGTGATGGTAAAAGATGTGTGATGGTGAAAGATGTATGATGGTAAAAGATGTATGATGGTAAAAGATGTGTGATGGTGAAAAGATGTGTGATGGTGAAAGATGTATGATGGTAAAAGATGTATGATGGTAAAAGATGTGTGATGGTGAAAAGATGTGTGATGGTGAAAGATGTGTGATGGTGAAAAGATGTGTGATGGTGAAGATGTGTGATGGTAAAAGACGTGTGATGGTGAAAGATGTGTGATATTGAAAGATGTGATGGTGAAAGATGTGTGATGGTGAAAGATGTGTGATGGTGAAAGATGTGTGATATTGAAAGATGTGATGGTGAAAGATGTGTGATATTGAAAGATGTGATGGTGAAAAATGTGTGATGGTGAAGGATGTGTGATGGTGAAAGATGTGTGATGGTGAAAGATGTATGATGGTGAAAGATGTGTGATATTGAAAGATGTGATGGTGAAAGATGTGTGATGGTGAAAGATGTGTGATTGTGAAAGATGTGTGATATTGAAAGATGTGATGGTGAAAGATGTGTGATGGTGAAAGATGTGTGATGGTGAAAGATGTGTGATGGTGAAAAGATGTGTGATGGTGAAAAGATGTGTGATGGTGAAAGATGTGTGATGGTGAAAGGATGTGTGACGGTGAAAAGATACATGTATGTGATGGTGAAAGATGTGTGATGGTAAAAGATGTGTGATGGTGAAAGATGTGTGATGGTGAAAAGATTTGTGATGGTGAAAGACGTGTGATGGTGAAAGATGTGTGATGGTGAAAGTGCTTACATGGCTAAGAGGTTGACTTCAACTCTAGCTGGTAATTCGCTATTTTTTTGGTGTATCTGCTCAATTTTTTTGAGGGTTGTCTTTTCTTGGTTACACAAAAAAGCGAAACTATAATATAGCCGTTGTTATAATTATAACTTAGCGAAAAGCAACAGACAGGGTGAGAAGACGAAAATAAAAGCAGAACAGACAGACAGACAAACAGACAGACAGATAGATAGATAGATAGACAGACAGACAGGCAGACAAACAGACAAACAGACAAACAGACAGACAGGCAGACAGACAGACAGACAGGCAGACAGACAGAGGAGGGTCGTCTATAGGTGCGAATTTAAAGAAGTGAGAAAGCAATTGCAGGTCAATCCTCTAGTGTAGGTTGGAGACAATTATAGAAGAAGGAACAACGTAGTTAGTTGTCAATATCTCGACAACAGCTGCTGCTGGCGTTATCTATAACTGCGACAGTGGCGCCACCACACTGAACCTCACGAAGGCAATGAGCACATCGTCCGACGACGACGACGGTGCCACTGCAGCTGGTCAGTGGTCAGTGGTCAGTGGTCAGTGGTCAGTGGTCAGTGGTCAGCGGTCAGTGGTCAGTGGTCAGTGGTCAGTGGTCAGTGGCCAGTGGTCAGTGGTCATTGGTCAGTGGTCAGTGGTCAGTGGCCAGTGGTCAGTGGTCAGTGGTCAGTGGCCAGTGGTCAGTGGTCAGTGGTCATCTTTTGCACTCTGCAGTGGCTGAGAAACGATCGTCTTCTGTTCGTCTGACAAGTGTGCTAAGAATATCTTAGGACAGAACGTTCGTCACGCTTTAGCTGATTGTCATATATATATATATATATATATATATATATATATAAATATTATACATAGTACATATTATATATATATATACATATGTCTTCTTTAACGACGCTTTGTCAGGACGAAGATTATTATTGTTGACCTTTATCCAGGACTGCATGTCACGAAAGTTATTCATTGGTCACACACACACAAGCACACGCGCAAGCACACACATGTATACGCCTACGTAATCTTATGCATGTATTCGCACATATGCAGCCTGTAAGCATAACATACTTTTGCTGCACATAATGATCTGCATAATGGGGTTTACATGTTCATGGATGTATAGTAGGTAGCCCCATGGCTCACATCTGCATCTGCAACTTGATCATACATTGCAAAGGCCAATAAATCTTCGGTTTTCGTCACACAGCAACACTGATTTAAACAAAAACGCACACACCTGCGCGCACACGCACACACGGACACGCAGACATACACGAAATAAGCTGAGCTTGGAATGCCGAGCAACTGCAAAATCGATCGACCGACTCTGAAATTTATCGTCGATATTTGTCACCTCTATAACAGTTATTCAGTGATATACGACGAACGGACATGCGGGGAAGGCATAATGGATAAAGAGAAAGAAAGGAGAGAGGGAGGGAGAGAGGGAGAGAGACAGAGACACAGAGACACAGAGAGCCACAGAGACAGAGAGACACAGAGAGGCAGAGACAGAAACAGAGAGGCAGAGACAGAGACAGAAGATCGTATATAGGCTAAACTTTATTCATGTGTAAATGGTTAAATGAGAGAATAAGAGAATATCGACCTATATGCCTCATCATCATCATCATCATCATCATCATCATCATCATCATCATCATCGTCATCGTCATCGTCATCGTCATCGTCATCGTCATCGTCATCGTCATCGTCATCGTCATCGTCATCGTCATCGTCATCGTCATCGTCATCGTCATCGTCATCGTCATCGTCATCGTCATCGTCATCTTCATCATCATCATCATCATCATCATCATCATCATCATCATCATCATCATCATCATCATCATCATCATCATCATCATCATCATCATCATCATCATCATCATCATCATCATCATCATCATCATCATCATCATCATCATCATCATCATCATCATCATCATCATCATCATCATCATCATCATCATCATCATCATCATCATCATCATCATCATCATCATCATCATCATCATCATCATCATCATCATCATCATCATCATCATCATCATCATCATCATCATCATCATCATCATCATCATCATCATCATCATCATCATCATCATCATCATCATCATCATCATCATCATCATCATCATCATCATCATCATTGCTCTCCTCTGTCCGTCCGGCCGCGCCGACGATGAGGCCTTTAAATGGCGTCTCCACACTGCTCTATCCTTGACGATATCCATGGCTTTCCTAATATCCATGCACCTTTCCTCTAGATCTTCTCTTATGTTGTCGATCCATGTTTTCCTATGACGTCTTCTACTTCTTCGTCCCTCCACATTGCCATGCAGAGCCGCAGCTAGTAGTCTTCTGTCGTCCATCCTTGATACATGTCCAAACCACGTGAGTCTTCCCTTCTTGATTTTGTCCACTATTGTTTCCTCCGCTCCCAGTTCCTCTCTGGTCTTCTCATTTCTGATATTTTCCCTTCTACTTCTGCCCAGTATTCCCCGCAGCCAGTGTTTAATCTAGACGTCTCTGGGGGGGGGAAAGTTCCCCCCCCAGGATTGACATTTCCCCCCCCCAGAAAAATTTGACGAAATGACATTGGTTTTTTAGTGACGGTTTTCATCATTGTTTTACATGAAGTGTTATAATATATCGTGATATTATTTATTATTATATGAGTATAATGACATTATTTACTACTATAATATATGATACTATCATGTTAAGATGACACCTTAAAATGCTGCCATTGCAATGTGGAAATTCAAAAATTTTCTAATGGGTCAGTGAAAAAGTACAGCTATTTTGTTAAGATGACCCCTTCAAATGCTGCCATTGCAATGTGGAAATTCAAAAATTTTCTAATGGATCGCTGAAAAAAGTAGAGCTATTTTGTTAAGATGACCCCTTAAAATGCTGCTATTGCAATGTTGAAATTAAAATTTTTTCTAATGGGTCATTGAAAAAAGTACAGCTATTTTGTTAAGATGACCCCTTGAAATGCTGCCATTGCAATGTGGAAATTCAAAAATTTTCTAATGGGTCAGTGAAAAAGTAAAGCTATTTTGTAAAGATGACCCCTTCAAATGCTGCCATTGCAATGTGGAAGTTCAAAAATTTTCTAATGGGTCAGTGAAAAAGTACAGCTATTTTGTTAAGATGACCCCTTCAAATGCTGCCATTGCAATGTGGAAATTCAAAAATTTTCTAATGGATCGCTGAAAAAAGTAGAGCTATTTTGTTAAGATGACCCCTTAAAATGCTGCTATTGCAATGTTGAAATTAAAATTTTTTCTAATGGGTCATTGAAAAAAGTACAGCTATTTTGTTAAGATGACCCCTTAAAATGCTGCCATTGCAATGTGGAAATTCAAAAATTTTCTAATGGGTCAGTGAAAAAGTAAAGCTATTTTGTAAAGATGACCCCTTCAAATGCTGCCATTGCAATGTGGAAGTTCAAAAATTTTCTAATGGGTCAGTGAAAAAGTACATCTATTTTGTTAAGATGACCCCTTAAAATGCTGCTATTGCAATGTGGAAATTCAAAAATTTTCTAATGGGTCACTGAAAAAGTACATCTATTTTGTTAAGATGACCCCTTAAAATGCTGCCATTGCAATGTGGAAATTCAAAAATTTTCTAATGGGTCAGTGAAAAAGTACAGCTATTTTGTTAAGATGACCCCTTCAAATGCTGCCATTGCAATGTGGAAATTCAAAAAGTTTCTAATGGATCGCTGAAAAAAGTACATCTATTTTGTTAAGATGACCCCTTAAAATGCTGCTATTGCAATGTTGAAATTAAAATTTTTTCTAATGGGTCATTGAAAAAAGTACAGCTATTTTGTTAAGATGACCCCTTAAAATGCTGCCATTGCAATGTGGAAATTCAAAAATTTTCTAATGGGTCAGTGAAAAAGTACAGCTATTTTGTTAAGATGACCCCTTAAAATGCTGCCATTGCAATATGAAAATTCAAAAAGTTTCTGATGGGGAGTGGCGCATCCCCTCCCCATACCCCTCCCCCTCCCAGTCTCGGTGCTATGCGCATCACGAGCGTCCTTCGGACGCTCAATTGTCTCCCCCCCCCCAGAAACCTCAATTCCCCCCCCCCAGAGGACGGGGACTAGATTAAACACTGCCCCGCAGCCGGCTGATTTCGGCCACTAGTAGTCTCCTTTCGTCCTCCTTGCGCAAGCACCAGCACTCCGATCCATAAAGCAGTACCGGCACTACCAGGGCTCCATACAATCTCATCTTTGTTCTTGCCTTTTCATTTTCACACCTTGCTCAGGCACCTTGCCTAAAGAAGTCTTAATTCTTTGGTTGATGGTGAGAAAGAGGAATAAGCAAAGTTAGCAGCTTGCTTCTGCAAAATGTTGTGAAGGAGAATTAGAAGATGATGCACGGCCTGATTCCGTGTAAATATCAAACGAGAATGAGTGGATGTAGGGTCTGGTTTGGCTATGCACCATCGACGTCAGCATAGACTAATAAGATCACGCAACCATGCATTCGCTACAGACGATCAATCTTTCACTGCCGCTGCAAGATGCATCGTTTTCTGGTTAATCGTCAGATGACGTGATAACGTCTACGTAATCATCGTGGTCAACGCCCGTCTGCTTGTCTCCTCGTTCAATCATTCCTAAATGCACACAAGTGTTTGTCTGGCCACGAAGAAGAAAGCAACGACGCGTAAAGGTGTGCTTTAGAATCATCAATTCATCAGAGCGGAACAGGTCTCGATATCTGCTGAGGTGCTCCTTAGTCTTTGTTGTATAGAAACGTGCAACAAAGAATTTAAAATCTATTGAAACGTGCTGCGCGCTGGTTCCAAGAATTGCAGGAATTCGCTTGATGCATCGAGGATGATGATGATGATGATGATGATGATGATGATGATGATGATGATGATGATGATGATGATGATGATGATGATGATGATGATGATGATGATGATGTCTGTTGCAATGTAATACCAAGTTTTTATAGCGCATTTGTGACAAATAAACGGATTCATTTTGAGCATATTATGATGCGTTGGTTATTTAGCCTTTCAGGTTATGTAAGTTTGCAGAACGAAATTCTTGGTTTAATCAATAATTTATTATTATTAATGGAGTCACTCTTGCTACATGTACATGAGCGCACGTGACTTCCTCTGATGACGTCGTTTCTGACGCACGCACTCGCTTGCAACGGATTATATATCACAGGATGATCAGAATTGGAATGGGTGCTAATTAGTAGGCCTAACTGCAAATGTAATGTCGTATAATTCCATTGATGAGGCTATTTTTAGATTTGTTTTTTACCTGCCTCGTGAGACTCCTTCCGACAGAAATTTTATTGATGCTGAAACGAAGGCGAGTTTGTTTGGCCAAGGTTGTAGTTTTGGTGTCCAGCATGCAATATGATAGCCTGGAAAAGATTGACACGCATTGAACGTTTCGGTCATAAAAGGTTACGTCTTAAGCTGGTTTGTGATTGGCTGGTTGGATTCAGGCTTCTGATTGGCTGTCATCATCTAATTTGATTTGATTTTTGTCATTTTTGGCTACCTTGTATAATATTTCTTGGGAATTTGTTTTACTTGGGTAACCCTCCCAGCCGCAGCGGGATGTCCATCCCTTTAGGGCACCCCTTTGTAGCCAATGTTTGTATATTTTCTGCTTTTGATGCAATCTGATTTTCTGGTTTCTGGTTGCAATAAAAGCGAATTGAATTGAATTTCTCTCGCCAGTCGATTCCTCTGAGAGTGTGGTTACTCCTATTCTGGATGTTGTGGAAAATGACTTAGAAAGGAGACGGATATAGATGGACAAAGGAAAACTGGTCGAAGGACAAAAGGATTTGGAAAGGAGATTGAGTTTGACAGCAAGGAGCCAGTCAGACAACAGACTGAACGAAATGACAGTAAATTAATTAAAAATACGGAAAGAGCAGAGAGATATCAAAGAGAGCATTGAAGCATTGTTTAATTTGCTTTAATAAAATTTTCATGCAAATTTGTCAAGACTTAGATCGAGGGTCGCAGTCAAGTCAAACGACGAACTATTATTTAAAATTGTGAAGAGAGGGGAGGGATAGAGAGAGAGAGAGAATGGAGTGATGGAAGAATAGAGGGTCATTCAAAACGAAGGAAAGCAAAAAACATCAGCGTGGCATGTATACTATAGAGTGAATGATCCATTCGATCTATAAAATATGACAGACTAACGGGGGATATACTGTACATATTTCACGATACGGTCACGAACATGATCGGGTTATTCCTGTTAATCGTCGTGTCTGGATGATCAAAATGGATCGATGAAAACGCTTTGGAATTGCACCTGTCATAATGTCATTGCCAGATTCAATGATCACGCCAGACGTTGAGTTATTGGTCAGCTTCATTATATAGCGCCTGATAATGTCGTGCCTGCCATGCAAAGCGCTGATTTCGGTTCCCGGACAATTCGTCCCCGGACAATTCGGACCGGACAATTCGGACCGGACAATTCGTCCCGGACAATTCGGACCCGGACAATTCGGACCGGACAATTCGGACCCGGACAATTCGGACCGGACAATTCGGACCCGGACAATTCGGACCCGGACAATTCGGACCCGGACAATTCGGACCGGACAATTCGGACCGGACAATTCGGACCCGGACAATTCGGACCGGACAATTCGGACCGGACAATTCGGACCGGACAATTCGGACCGGACAATTCGGACCGGACAATTCGGACCCGGACAATTCGGACCGGACAATTCGGACCGGACAATTCGGACCCGGACAGCTCATAGGCCTAGCTATAGCCTATCAAAATTCGGCATTTCTAAGTTTATTCTCTTACCGTAAGCTACTCGTTTAGTAGGCTATAGACTAGGCCTATAGTCTTTATGACCTGGGCATGCATGACCTGATAGTTCGAACTATTTCAGCTAGCTGAAGATTGATTGCATTTTGCGCAGTTTCTAATGTGGGCCTGTTATATAGGCTAATATGTTAGGCTAATGCTAATATTTTTCAAGTAGGTGGCAGCGGTCGTGCAATGGATAACACGCTGGCGTAGAGTGCGAGAGGTAGTGAGTTCGAGCCCCCGTTGGGCGGATTCGCTGTGTAGGCTGCTATTAGCGCCGTGTAATTCCAAAGCTGTCTGTTCTGTTAGTATAGTTAAGTTTAATTAAGATTAATGCATAACTTGTCAATGTAAAGCGCAGTGCGTCTTGCAGGCGTTTAATTAAAGAAAAGATATTGTTATTATTATTATTACTTATGACCAATGTTTCTTTTGGTTGAGTTGATCTGCTGCCCGGGGTTAAATTTGGTTTCTAGCTACGTCACTGCCTTCTTCCAATCCCATGATGGTGCGAATAATATGAAGTCTATGTTTTCTCTATCGAGCGGTCGAGCGGAAATCACCATACGTCTGTTCTTAATTTGAAACTGCGAAGATGTTTTAACTTTTAACACTCACAGTGTCTTACTTTAAACTTGTTGCATAATAGGTTACAGAATTAAGCAGGTATGACAGATCAGCAAATCTTATGTCACAATCTATATATTCTCTTAGCATTCTAAATTATTCGCCATTGTATGGGTTTGGATTTTTAGCGTTGGTCGAATAGAAGTTGTATGGACGAATAAATTTTTGGTGCCCCAATCGAACGTGAAATGATTTTGTCTATTTAATTTCATGAGATGTTATTTCAGTTAACAAAACCCATACGCTATAAACGGTACTTTCTTTATTGCGCTTCAGCGTGCATGTCTGATCTTTGCCTCTGACCTCGCAGCCCGTCTCGACAGAGGAGAATTTTTTGTTCCGCGAGCTCGCACTTCTATAAAGCAGCGCCGCCTGTTAGATTGTGGATTAGCTTTGCGATTGATGCTTAGGGTGAACGCGACTACTTTTTATAAGTCGCTCAAATCGTACTTTTTATTTGCAAGTGTTAGGCTGGGAGCGCCTCTGAGTAAGTCAATTGAAGAGACGGTACTCAGCTTGCCAAGAGTATTTTGTCAGTTCCTGAAGGCCACACAGACAACTTAAAGTCCAGACTCCCTCATTCCATTTCTTAAAACCAGATTTTACCTCAGGAAATTACCCATATTGTAGCTTCCCTGGAAAATTCTCACAGTGAAGTATTCGATAACATTTCTATATTAATATTAAAACATTGTTCCCATGAAATGTCACCTGTATTATCAGAGATTTTTTAACCTATCACTGATTGATGGTGTCTTTCCTAATCAACTTTGCCAAGATTGTTGAAAAAATTGTTTATAATAGGCTCCTTAGTTTTATAACTCTGAATGATTTGCTTGTATATAGCCATTTTGGTTTGAGAAAAAAAGCTTGTCTACTTATATGGCGCTCCTTCAGCTTACAGACAATATGAGCAAATCTATTGATGAGCATCAACTGACCATAGGGATTTTCCTAGATCTGGCTAAAGCCTTTGAAATCATACGATTTTGCTAGATAAGCTTGAGCATTATGGAATTCGAGGCTCACCTCTAAATTGGTTCCGTAGCTCATCTCATAGGTTGCAATATGTTTCTGTTAACCACTCTTCCTCAGCTTCTCTATCTGTTAAATGTGAAGTTCCTGAACTTAAAATTGATAAGGTAATTCGAGTCTTTAAGTGCTAGGTTCAATATTGGGAACTTTGTTATTTATATTGTATATTTATAAATGATTTACTCTCAGTGACAGCCTTACAATTAATAATATATATATATATATATATATATATATGTAAATCATGTGCATCTTCCTCGTGTACGTGCAGTGCTGGCGCTAGGGTACCTGAGGCCCACCCCAAAAAAACTTCAGGCCGCTCATACCTTGAGCTGTCATCTCACCACAAATTTCTCATAATATAAGTGCTGAAAGACATGGTGTAAGACTTCAAGAAATGTCCCCTCCCAATTGCTAATTTTTTTGGAATTGTGCTACCAACTGAAAAATTGAAGCTTTTATACCATACCTTACTGGAACTATATATCAAGTACTGTTGTGTTGTTTGGGCTTCTCCTTACAAAACTTGCAACTTGGGCTGCATTCTGAAGCTTCAGAAAGCTGCATGTTGTATTATATTTCACTTTCTTCTTTTATCTCAGTCCAGCCCTTTATTCAATAAACTTAACATTCTCAGAATTTATGACATGTGCTACTTGTCTATTGTCATCCTAATGTTTAAATTCGGAATTAATGTCTGACCCCATATTTAAAAAGCATTTTGTGATGGTAGCTCAATTTCACTTATACTCGTGGATCGAGTAATTATGTTGTTCCTTTTGCTTGCACCACCTGTCACTTTAATTGCTTCCAAATTCTAGGTCTTCGTTTATGGAATTCTTCACTGTCAGATGATGTGAAGAGGGAAAATAGTTTATGTACCTTCAAGGAAAAAGTCAAAAAGACTGCTTTGTTTTTAAACTATACTGATGTTGATTAACTATTTGGTCTTCATACCTGCATCTCTACACTCGCAGTATCTGGACACTCTGTATGTCAGTATAACTTAACAAGCTGTTGATTATTATGTTTCTGGTGTCTTTTATATCAATGTGGTTTAGGTTGATAAATACTGCTGCGCTAATATTTTCTTGATGTTATTGTTATAATTATTATTCTTTTTTCTTCTTCTTATTATTTTCACTATTATTTTCATATTATATAATTAGAACTGGTACTTTCATCAGTTGTGTTCTAGTTAAGTGAAATAATAGCATGCTTGAAAATAGTCAACGAAGAGGTGGTCCGGGTAGTATAAGCTATTAGCTTTTCCTGACTCCTATTGCACTGTATTTATTGACTCACGTTTGTACCATTTCTTTTTTTATGTGCAATAAACAAATTTATTCATAATTCATTCATAAGCTCATAGTGGAAATGGAACATACTGCACATTTTAGTTCACATTTTGAACCTTTTTTTACTGTAGGGATTTATTCAGCGGCTTGGACTTGTCGTGGTAAAAAATGAAATCTGTGTGAGAAATTGGCATCAAACTGAGAAAAATTAAAATTTAGGATGGCTGCACAATTTCTGGAGTCAGAGAAAGGCAAAAGAATGCTGAATTTCCAAGGTTATCTGTATCACATACACAGGAAAACGGAAAAGGTGGACATATGGAGATGCTCTGATCGTACTTGTAAGGGTCGCTGTCATACAGCCAATGGGGAAATGGTGAAGTTGCCATCACAGCATTCGCATGCAGCATCTACAGCACAAGTAGAGAAGGCTCAACTTAGACTCAGCATGAGGCGACGAGCAGAGGTTTCTGAAGATCCTGCCAGAATAATTTTCCAGTCAACTACGGTGAATTTGAGCCCGTCAGCGCAAGCAACTGTACCAAAAATTGAAACCTTTAAGCGTAACATCCGGAGATATCGGCAACTTCCACCTCAGGCTGATGGTGAAATTCTTCCAGCAGAACTTCGAAATACCTTAGATGGTCAACCATTCTTGAGAAATGACGTTGATTTTCTACTCTTTGCAGCGGACGAAGATCTGAATTTCCTCGCCAGTTGTGAAGTCTGGTTTGCAGACGGAACCTTTAAGGTTAGTCCAGCCGGATACTCTCAGCTATACACTATTCATGGAACACGTAATGGCATAAATATTCCATGCGTTTTCGCTTTACTGCCGAATAAGCTAGAAGCTACGTACACTGCTCTGTTGAGAAAATTGCTGGAGATTCAGCCAGGGTTACAACCAACAACCGTAGTCACTGACTTTGAAATGGCTGCAATGAAGGCTTTTACCAATGTGTATAATACAGAGATTCATGGTTGCCATTTCCACTTTGGACAGTGTATTTGGCGCAGGGTTCAGGAGTATGGGTTTGCTGGAAGATACAACAACGAACCCGACTTCGCAATGCATATCCGAATGCTAGTAGCCCTAGCTTACGTCCCAAACAGTGACAAAGTAGCTGCTTATGAAGAATTGACGCGACTGGAAACATTCCCAGAAGTAGATCCACTGCTAACATACTTTGAAGATACATTCTTAGGACGACCAGCGCGACGACGACGAAGAAATGCTGCTCTTTTTCCATCACATATTTGGGATTGCTACGAAGCTGTCCGTCTAGAGCATCCTCGTACCAACAACGCAGTCGAGGGTTGGCACAATGCGTTCGCACTATCAGTTCAGATAGCCCATCCAACTGTGCCACGATTAGTTGTGAAACTGCAACGAGAGCAGAACATCAATCGACTGAATGTCGAACGTCTTATTGCCGGCGAAGATCCTCCTCTGAGGAAGAAGAAATATAGGGACCTGGATCGTCGCTTGAGAACTGTGGTGCTGGATTACAGTAACCGCTCGTGCATTGAGTACTTGCGCGGATGCAGCCACAGCATCACCTTAAATGATTAATTAAGCTAAAGGAATAACATAGAATAAGTTTTTACTATGTTTGTTAATCTGTGTTCAGAATATTAGTTTCAGAGTTATTACATATCACAGGAACTGAAGTTCGTAGCTTCTAGAACTTCTGTGCTAGTAACGTAACTTTGATGCCTTTTAGTCTTGTTTGAGATTAGTAGTTAAGACACTGTATTAAACACATTGGTGAAAGTAGTAAAGACACTATTACATTTGACAGCAAATTAAGGGTGAAACTTGGAGAACTTCTGTGCTAGTAACGTAACTTTGATGTCTTTTAGTCTTGTTTGAGATTAGTAGTTAAGACACTGTATTAAACACATTGGTGAAAGTAGTAAAGACACTATTACATTTGACAGCAAATTATGGGTGAAACTTGGAGAACTTCTGTGCTAGTAACGTAACTTTGATGTCTTTTAGTCTTGTTTGAGATTAGTAGTTAAGACACTGTATTAAACACATTGGTGAAAGTAGTAAAGACACTATTACATTTGACAGCAAATTATGGGTGAAACTTGGAGAACTTCTGTGCTAGTAACGTAACTTTGATGTCTTTTAGTCTTGTTTGAGATTAGTAGTTAAGACACTGTATTAAACACATTGGTGAAAGTAGTAAAGACACTATTACATTTGACAGCAAATTATGGGTGAAACTTGGAGAACTTCTGTGCTAGTAACGTAACTTTGATGTCTTTTAGTCTTGTTTGAGATTAGTAGTTAAGACACTGTATTAAACACATTGGTGAAAGTAGTAAAGACACTATTACATTTGACAGCAAATTATGGGTGAAACTTGGAGAACTTCTGTGCTAGTAACGTAACTTTGATGTCTTTTAGTCTTGTTTGAGATTAGTAGTTAAGACACTGTATTAAACACATTGGTGAAAGTAGTAAAGACACTATTACATTTGACAGCAAATTAAGGGTGAAACTTGGAGAACTTCTGTGCTAGTAACGTAACTTTGATGCCTTTTAGTCTTGTTTGAGATTAGTAGTTAAGACACTGTATTAAACACATTGGTGAAAGTAGTTAAGACACTATTACATTTGACTGCAAATTAAAGTTGAGGCTTGGAGAACTTCTTGAGCTTGTAATTTGACTTTATTTTATTCTTTTTAATCTTCAGATCAAATTTGTTAGTTAACATTCAATAGAAATGTTAATCATGCGCTTTTATTGTCTTCTACGATTTCCCAGCCGTAGCGGAACTCGCAGCCACATTTACGCCACAGTAGCCATTTCGATTATGAAGACAGATTTACACCACTCCCAATGTGGGACAATGAAGATTTACACTAATTCATTTATGATGACAGATTAGGCTACGTCTATTCATAATCTGAATATTATGAGAGCAGTTATGGTTTTGGAGCTATTCTTTGGCAGGTTCCACATAAAGACTAGTTTCCTAAACGTCATGGTTTGGAGCTATTCTTTGGCAGGTTCCACACAAAGACTAGTTTCCTAAACGTGATGGTTTTGGAGCTATTCTTCAGATACTTATTGTGGGAAATATAATTATAAGATCCAAAAGGTCAAAGCGCTGGATTCTGGTTGCAGAACAAGTTCAAAGTGAATTGGCTGACGTACATAATAAAATGTGATTGGGAGACGGAGACGCATAGACGAATTGGCAAATAGACAGTCATACACAGACATACACGCAAACTGATAGACAGTAGTGCGCAAAATTGATTAATTTGAATAATGACTTTGATATCCTGCATTGGCTTACATGTACCTGAGTTACGGAGTTATATAATATAGGTTCGCACAAACGCAATCAAGCCTTTAAAATTAGGCCTATTAACGGAAAAATTAAAAAGACGCTACGATAAAGCTTTACCTTAAAACGTCATAGCCAAGTGAGGTAAGTCTATGCGTGACTTGTCCATTCTGGAGTAGGCCAACCTATTGCTTTCCAAATATACCTTTAATGTCATAGCCAAGTGAGGTAACGTGTTATATTATGTTTAGGCCTACATTTGCTTTGAGAACAATGAAATAATTTTCAATTTCGAATTGAATTTTAACGCGCAGCAGTATCTCCGGTCGACATCTGTATACGGTAATGGTGATGAGCATGAAAATCTGGCCTAAAAGTTGGAGTTTCATTAATGTGGCTGCTACGAATTGTCCGGGTCCGAATTGTCCGGTCCGAATTGTCCGGGTCCGAATTGTCCGGTCCGAATTGTCCGGTCCGAATTGTCCGGTCCGAATTGTCCGGGTCCGAATTGTCCGGTCCGAATTGTCCGGTCCGAATTGTCCGGGTCCGAATTGTCCGGGTCCGAATTGTCCGGGTCCGAATTGTCCGGTCCGAATTGTCCGGGTCCGAATTGTCCGGTCCGAATTGTCCGTGTCCGAATTGTCCGGTCCGAATTGTCCGGTTCCGAATTGTCCGGTCCGAATTGTCCGGGGACGAATTGTCCGGACACCCTGATTTCAACAATTCGCAGGAAGAAGTGAACTTCAATCTGAAAGGATATTCGGTATTTTTTAAATTGCATTACGCGCTTGCAGCTTTAGTCTATAGATTGATAACCTGCCTCGAATCAAGCGCAGCCGCAAAGACCAGGCTTGCTTGAACTACCCTTTGCTTTTATAAACCGTCTTGGCTCAGTTGCGCTATACATAAGCATGACAATTTCTATTAATCGTGACTCCAGCCACAGTCAGGATTGGGGCCGTTTGGGGGGGACCTTGACATAAAGGCAAGGCTCCTTGTCCCTACTCTGCAGCATGCTGAACGTGATGTCTTTGGCATCCACTCAAATGGTGTAGTTTGAATTATTGTTCCCCCCCTCTTCTTTCCTTTTTGCTCTCCCCCCCCCTCCTCTCTCTCTCTCTCTCTCTCTCTCTCTCTCTCGTCTCTCTCTCTCTCTCTCGTCTCTCTCTCTCTCTCTCTCTCTCTCTCTTCTCTCTCTCTCTCTCTCTCTCTCTCCTCTCTCTCTCTCTCTCTCTCTCTCATCTCTCTCTCTCTCTCTCTCTCTCTCTCTCTCTCTCTCTCTCTCTCTACCTGCTAACCATGGGCGGAGACTTGGCAACATCGCTATCAATAAAAGTAACATTAGATCAACTGGTCGCTGTGGAAGTTGACGTATAATATATAGAAAGTTATGTCTTGGCGTTAAATTTTTGTATTTTTGCCTTAGAGACCTTTCACAACGAAACCAGAAGCACACGGGCACAATGCTAGTCTGCCAATGGGCTCTAACGCTATAGTCTAAACGCTTTACTTAGCATGGCGTAGGCCTATAGTTCTTTGGCTGACGCCGCCGCTCTCGTACATGTATGAGCACAATTAACATGCAAGCTGTAATCCGATGAAAGGCCACGCTTACAGATCCTTAAGGCGATGGCGATGGATACTATTATACGCTCTCTTCAACTTCGACATTCTTTGACGCGCCAATTAGGTGACATAAAAGCCGTTCTCTAACACGACAATTGCATGCCGCTCTTTGACACGTACCTTTCTTAGCGCCAACTTTCTTTGAACTAATATAAAAAAGACATCACGCCATGAAGCACTGGGCGACTTCAGTTCTCACCTTCTATTCCACTTTA